>LOJH01000794.1:42008-52941 GCA_001685095.1 Ellobius talpinus
TGTGTGTGTGTGTGTGTGTGTGTGTGTGTGCGCGCGCGCGCGCGCGCGCATGCGCGTGTCTGTGCACGCGCACACACGCTTGTGTATTTACTGCCTTTGTCTGAAGAATGTCAGTGGCAAACAACTGAAAGGACTCACCTTTCTGGGTTCGTTATGGCGGTTACTAAATGGTGTCTGGTTTTTTTTCTTTCTTCATTTTTACTATTTTCATTAACAACACATGACACAAAAGAACCTCTGTACTTCCCATGTTAATAAGGGAGTCTACATTTCTCAATAACCAAGGAGAAGAATTAAACCTTATGAAAATAAATGTTCTAAACCCACAAATGGCAAAGCATTACCTCATAATCACACACGCAAAAGATCAGCTAAAAAATAAGTTGGGACCCTAACCCTGATTACAAACCTACTAATGTGTTGATTGTTCATGGATATTAGCCAGCTCCTGATTTGGGGCCATATATCTTGGCATGCTGTGTTATACTGGTTATTATAAACAGTTCTGAGACATGGTAGAAATTGGCATAAGAAAAAACCCTGAAACTTTTCACAGTGTCTAGAATGCAAACATACATTGCAACTGACGTGTGTGCAGGCATGGGTGCCCTGTGCACCAGTTTTCATAACTTTCTGGACATTGTCCTATGTAGGGCAA
The DNA here is from genome assembly GCA_001685095.1 of Ellobius talpinus. Taxonomy (NCBI): domain Eukaryota; kingdom Metazoa; phylum Chordata; class Mammalia; order Rodentia; family Cricetidae; genus Ellobius; species Ellobius talpinus. The sequence goes on from LOJH01000794.1 coordinate 42,667, forward strand.
CCTCTTGATTCTATTAAGTAGAGACAGGATAAGCAATGCACCATGTAATAGGGCATAAGCTGTCCTCTGGATTTACACAGAGAAGACCTTCCCATGTACAAACTGACCCCTCTACCACCACTGCTCAAAGATCTACCTCAGACTACATTTCTGTTGGGTGCTGGGGACTTCTGTTTGTTCTTTCTGTTATTGTTTTGAGCATGGGAAGAGAAATTCAACAACCATCCTGTGCTTATGCCCCAAACGGATCATTTCTAGACTAAAGGGGATATGCCAACTCTTTGCGGGAATGCCAGTCTTGCCACATCGTGCGTGCCCGTGTGCCAAGGGCTTCATTCCATTGATAGTCCCTGCAGAGTGGCAGTTTCTCTTACCTCCACTGCATTTTGCTAAAACAAGTAGGAAGCAGGGTTCCAAACCTCACAGCCTGTGCTGCTCCCAGGCAATAGGCGACACGCAGAGTTCTCATGAAGAAGCTCAGACGCACTAGGGCTGTGAGAGCAGCGTTCCTAGATGCACTAGGGCTGTGAGAGCAGCGTTCCTAGACGCACTAGAGCTGTGAAAGCAGCGTTTCTAAGGAATTGTCACTGTCTGACTCTCACCCATCTTCGCCTGTCTTCCAAAACTAGCGTTTGCAGAGAAGACAGCACTGTCTGTCTCCTTGGTGGTGCACACTACTACAAAAGCATCAGGTGGACCAAAGCAAAGAATGTGTGTTAATCTACACTGAAAAGACTCCTTGATTGTTTAATGTATGATGACACTATGACAGTTTACATGTTTTAGTTCTCAATACCCAATACATTTAAACTGATAGGCTATTTAAATCTACAGCCACAAACCAGTGACTTGCCAATATTTCTAATGGAAGACTCCAAAAGTATGTAACAATATATATATATTGACTTCTTATTTCAATGAGTATCAAGATTAATTGTCCTTGTAAAAGTAAATAAATATTGGCATAGGTTTTCCTTTGGTCTATATTTCCTATTTGGGTCAATAAATCTTGGTTTTCACCTCAACTGAAGCCAATATTGGATTCATGTGATACTCAATACTGAAGCTACAACTTAACACAGAGAATGTAGTCTTTAAGACCAATTCAGGTTCAGATAAATACTGGAAATAAAAATGCCAATTCATATGTCTAATGGAAACAAAATATTTCAATAGATACAAGTCATATAATACAATCTGTGTTATTCCATTGTATAAATATGTTTAATAAAAATTCATTTTATCTTACAGTTTGGCATTTTGTTTTACATGTTGAACCCTGTGCCTGGTTGCAGTTACTAGTGAATTTTGAAAGTTTCAAAGTTCAAGTAGAGGGGGGTAAAAGTATTAAGAAAAGAGGAGAAAGGAGAAAGAGAAACAAAAAAAGAAAGAGGAGGAAAGAAAGACAAGAAAGAAAGGAGTCAAGGGAGAAATGGAGGAAAAGAAAAATTAGAAACAAAGAAAGAAGAATGTTATAGAAAGCCAGGGGAAAATAAATTATCACAACTGATTAGCTGTGTGTTTTCATACATTTGAGCAAAGGATATGTATCTGCAATATTTTTCTCTACTTATAAAGTTATTCTGTCAAACTCCATTGACATTACATCATGAATAGTCTAGTCTTCCATTCAAGATCTAAAATGAACAAAGCTATTGAGTAATATAACTAACTCAAAAAATCTAGAGCTAATATTTCCACACATTGAATTTAGAAAAGCTCACTGAATCCAGAGATTGAGATATTTCCACTAAAATTAATTATTAAATATTACAAGAAACTGCTCATCAATGCTAGAAATTGAGATGCATATCAAGAGTTATTGATCTTTGTAGTGTGCCAAACCCCTTACCCTAGGAGTAAGGCAAGCACCATCTCATGCTGCTAACATTAGCTATTTGATACTACCCAGGGAGGGCTCTGCCCATTAACAGGGCTTCAAGATCACATTCCTGAAACACCACATTTCTGATCCTTATTGTTGTTCTTTCAAACCAAAACAAGGTTTAAAATATCTGTCTTTGCCTTGTAAATGTTGGTATTTTCCAGAACTTTATGATTAGTATTTAACTGATCTCTCTAGAATCAATGAAAGATTTTTAAATGCAAACTTGTACTCCACATAAAAGATTATCTGAGATTTCCAAGCCCTTCATTAACTATTTACAAATCACAACTAACTGAGAGATTTGGAACAGGTTACACTGAAACATCTCTAGAAATCTCTAGAATGCTGATTGAGCACTATAAGAATTCAGGTAGTAAAAGGAAGTTGTAGATGATCTTTTCCAATATTTTCACATTAGAACTAGGAAACCAGAGCAAGGAAGAAGATAATTAGCTATATCAAAGGCAAATAAGAACCCACATCTCATTATGTTGCTAAAAATAAGGCAGTGTGATTAAAAAAGAATGCTTCTTCCATCATCCTAAAAATACATATTTGGCAACAAAATATAGAATATCTTATACAGTTTATCAATCCCTCCATAGATATGACTTTGAATAGTATAATATACATATTTATAAATATATATATTCATGCATGGGATACAATTCAATGCAGCTGAGTATGGAAGTTAAAAAAGGGCATCAGATCCCCTGGGGCTATGAAGTGACCGTGGATGTGGAAAACCACACTTGAACACCCTGCAATAGCAGCACACACTCCTAACCATGGAGTCCTCTCTCCAACTGCATCATTGACTCTTTTGACTGGTGAATCATATAATATTTTTAAGTAATACACAGTTCTTCCTTAAAATGTATATTTGTTGACCAGAAATACTACAAATTTAGTGTGGTTTGGGTATAGTAATATGAGTATGAATAGTTGAGGACTAAAACATGTTAAACTTTCAGAGTTACTTGTTTTTCTTCAAAGACAAACCAACATCAAAATCATGTCTCCAAGCACCTAAACGGAATCTTGAATTACAGTAAAGGAAGACAGAGGTACAGCTGGATGGTAGCATTCTTGACCAGCATACCTGAGGCCACAGGTAAAATCTCTAGCTACCACTAAAAAAGTACAAAGTAATATAGTTTTCCCAAGCAAAGAAAGTCAGCTGATTATAAAGCATTTCCTGGGATGGTGTCATGATCTATTAGAAAACAATAGATTTTCAGTCTAAGTGTGATATGTCTATGAACAAAGAGAGTCATGATGGGAAAAGAGCCAAATTTAGAGTCTTTGAGGAACTGACTTATTTTATAGCCTTATGTGGAGTAAATACAATCAAATCTTTGAGAAAGATCAGTCCATCACCTAAGGGGAAGGGCAAGAAAAGTGCATCCTGGAGACACAATGATCTGCGGGAAGTATATTGTCTGGGGGAGTTGGTGCTGTTTGCTTGTGTTCTATCATGCATGAGGGAAAAGAGAATGCCTTGATAACTAATTGATTTGGATTATAAAAGACAAGGAGCTACAGCTTGCAATTTAGGCTTGTGGAACAGAGAGTAAGGAAATAGATTCTAAGTGTAAATATGAAGCTGGGCTAAGCAACCGGAGGGCCGACTACAGGACACAACTATCCAGCAGCCCCATGTGAGCTGGTATCATTCCTCAGACTAAGGTTGTGAAAATGAGATCGCAGTCCATGGTTATAAAACACACAAGGAAGTTCTCAAAGAGCATAAGAGTCACAAGGAACAAGGGCTAGATACAATCTGATATGTCAAAACATAGCAAACATTACACGTAAATCCAAACAATCACATTTCCTCAGTATCTTGTAGAATATGTTTAATGGAAATGACAAAATGTTGACCTAATAATTAAAATACAGAGTAAGGACCTAAAACTGAAAGAAAAAATATTTTTAAAGAGCCAAATAGAACTTAATGATTTGAAAATTATGCCTCTTATAAGGGAAATGTCTATAAATGTGCTAATACTCACAACAAAAGGAAATGACTTGAGAGAAAGTTCTGGGAAGGCATGACTACAGAGCTATAATAAATCAACAGCACCACCCTCAACAACACAGAAACTTTAAAAATATAGCAACATTGTCAGCCCACTTAGAGGAAGTAACCATCCGCCTTTAATTGTGTGGTCTACAAAGCTGGTTTTGAAGGATGGGTATAAAATAAACCACTTTCAGACAGATAAAGAAAAGATAAAGACAAAGAAACTTCCCTCTTCAAAGATGGCTGAAAGAACACTAAGGAAGAGAATAGGATACAAGAAATCATGATGAGAAAATAAATTAGGAAATAATACTTATTAGTCTAAAGGATAATCATTTCTACAACACTCATGATTCCTTAAATAATTATCATGTAAAGTGGGGTGTAACAATCTGAATTAATGTACTCTATAGGACACACAGCATTCAGAAAGAGAAAATGTTATTTAATGTAAGACCTTATTGAGCAGGCAAAATAAACATTTAACAGTAGTTGTTAAAAAAACACAAATAGAATGTAATAGAGTGAAAAATTAAAAATTGCTAATTTGTTGTGGAATAATCTTTTTGTGTACTGTGAAGGTGTGTCATCTTATTGGTTTAATAAAAAGCTGATTGGACAATAGCTATGGAAGATTTGGGGGTAGAAAGGATGCTAGAAAGAAGGAGATGGCAGTAGACATAGAGCAAGCAGAATAGACAATACTGAAATGAGGTAATAAAGCCATGAGGCTGAAAGTAAATTAGGAGAAATGGGTTAATTTCACTTACAAGAGCTACTTAGAAACAAGCCTAAGCTATTGGCAGAGGTCTTATAATTAATAAGTCTCCATGTCATAATTGGGGAGCCAATGGAGCCAATGAAAAATATGCATACATATGGCACCCAATGTGAGGCACATATTGGACCCAAGAAAGCTTAAAAAGCAAAGTTCCAAAAAGACAAACACAGAGTCAGATGCACCTCCCTAGTTCCACAGTCTCTCAGGCAGGCCACATCACACAGAGACAGGTCTCCTGACTGCTGTATGCAGACTTGAGCAGTCAGTTCGCCATGAGCTAAGTTACATGTTGGGTTTAAGGTTTGACTCATGTGGTCAGAGAACATTACAGGCACACAGTAAAGCAAGGCACAGACAAGGAAAAACAAAAGTATATATAGTCATTAAAAATAGTATAAAAATAATAAGATCTTAAAAAAGAATAAAATAATATTAAAAATAAGCCATGTAAGGATGAAAAATATTATAACTTTATAAGGTGATTTGTTAATTTTGAATTTTTTAAATGCTAATTAACTGAGAAAAACAGCTGCTGAGACACTGGCTTATAGAAGGGACTCCTGAATATTTTGAAGATGTCTTGGCTTCAGAATGGAAGTTCAGAATAAAACATGTATTGCATTGAAGGAGAGGATGTGCTTTTGTTTCCACAGGAAATGAAAAACTGTGGATTCCTTAAAAGTTAATAGAGATCAGATTTGACCAGGGAAGACTCCTTGAAAATCCTAGCTACAGGCATAAAAAAATAAACCCAGAAAACCTATAAGACAGGTGATGCATATTTTACCTGCTCAAACATAAAACAAAAAAGCATCTTTGACTGCCTTGTGTACAATGTGCAGTCCATACTTGTGTTAATTCAGATATGTATGTTACCTGTGAAATTTTTCAGAGTGAGGAGACCAGACACCAATGAAAATGGGTGGCCCAGGTGAAACAGCCTCTCAGAGGGCCTCTGTTGCAGTTTCCTCAGAGTTCTACATCCAGAATGACTTCAAGGCCATTGGCTGAGATGGTCCAGTTGCACAGGTCCAGCCTCACAGACTACTATAGTTAGACTTCAGATAAGTCCTACATTTTCCTGTCACACCAAAACTAGACAACAGCTAGCTCTCCCAGGACTTGAGCGTTTTCTTAATTTTCTCAGGGTCCCTTAAAGATGTTGTAGCACACATTCCTAAGAGGTAAAGTGGATGGCTTTTGGTCATTTGGTGGGTTATGGATGTTTGTTATCATTTAGAGAGTTAGTCAAAATTTGTAATTGGTCATGGCCAGAAAGAAAGCTAAATGAAAGAGATTAAATTCAAGGATCTCTTTATAAAGGGAAAAGGGGGGATATAATATAAAATGATGAAATAAAAGGGTAGGTTGTTAAGTCTATTTCTGAACAACCACTAGTCTCAAATATTTTACATTGGTATGGATTTAGGTATATGATTGCAAATTTAAAGTTATTTTTGTTATACTGTATGTATGTTTCTACTCTTCTTTGGTGTACTATGCATATAAAGCTCATTTTAAAATATAATGTATAATTAAAAATGGAGGGTAGTAGTTAGTCATCTATAATAATCAAACTTGTAGTCATGTTAGGTATGTTTTCAAAGTTAAAAAGACATATTTTAAATAGCTAGATGGTTTTCAAATACTTCAAAACATATAGAATATGAAATTTAAAATGTTTCGTTAGCATTAGGCTTTTCATGACAGTGAGACATGTCTGCTCCTGGCAGCACCAATTCACTTCAGAGAAGATGATAGGCATCAAAGAAACTCCATATTAAGTTTGTTTTCATTATGAAAAAACTAGCCAGTTAGGTAAGAAACTACCCTTGCCTTGACTGCTGACAGTATGCTGTACAAATTAGACAAGTAGGACACAAAAGAAAACAACTGCCAAACTCTTTCAAAACAAGGTAGGGCAGTCCATCAAAATTCCTGCTTCACAGAAAAGTCTCTCAGATATTGTAAGCCTGTAGGCAGAAGATGGATGCCCCAATGTTACAGAGGAACCATGGGGTGACAGATGTCTCTGTCATTTCTTAGTTTTGGAAGTTTACTCTACCCTTCTTATTTACTCAGGTAGTAAAATATATTTTTTCTCAGGTCTTTGATGGGGTTAAAGAATAGATAGTTATAGTTTTATAGTTTTCCTTGTTACCAAATTTAGGAAAGAAACTTACATAAGAGTTATAAACTTTATAAAGCTGGGAGACATAAAAGCTTAAATTTTTATCTAAGAAAATTTGACATCTAAAAATATATTTTTAGGGAAGATACAAGCTATGATAGAAAATGGTTTAGGTATAAAACTTTGAACTCATTAATAAAGGAGAGATAATATTTTTTTCTCTAAATTTGTCAAATATAAATGGGCTAGACATTATAAATGTAATTCTTACCTGATAATTGTTTTTATTGTATATAGTTTTACTGTGTTAGAGTCAAAAACCTTTCTTTTTATTTAGACAAAAAGGCAGAAATGTTATGGAATACTTTTTTGTATACTGTAAAGATGTGTCACCCTGATGGTTTAATAAAAAAGCTAAATGGCCAATAGCTAGGCAGGAGGTATAGCAGGGAATGCTGGGCAGAGAGAGCTCTGGGAAGAGGAAAGGCAGAGTTGCCAGCCAGACACAGAGAGGATGGAAGGCATGCAGGAGGAGAGGTAAAAGCCATGAGTTATACAGCAGCATTTAGAGAATAGAAAAGGGTTAATTTAAGTTATAAGAGCTAGTGGAACAAGACTAAGCTACAGGCTGAGCTTTCATAATTAATAAGTCTCTGTGTCATTTTTTGTGAGCTGGAAACCCAAAGAAAAAAATCAACATACACTCATTCTTGATGTTGAAGAGATGGCTCACCGTTTAAAAATGAGCACTCCCTTTGCAGAAGATCCAAATAGAACCCCCAGCACTCACATCTGCTGGGTCATAATCTCATGTAACTCCCACATGAGACACACAATTAGAAATAAAAAAAACACATCTTAAAAAACACTCAATCCCATGTATACAGGAAAGAAGAACAAACACTAGAGTTGTCTAATCCAGGGTCAATCAAGCCCAGAGGTTAGAGGCTATCCTGTAACATAGGAAGAAAAAAAGACATAGGAGGGACAGGATTAATGAGGAGAGAGAGGAAAAAATAAAAGAAACAAAAAGCAGACAAAATACAAGAATAAGATGACATTTAAAAATCCAAACTGATTCTTAATCACTATAAATACAAGTAGACCAGAAGAAAACCTATGTTAGGTTCAGTCTAAGAAACAAAATCTAACATGTACAAAAGGGTCACACTGTACCCTACAAACATGGAAAATCACTATGTATCAAATATATATGATAAAAAGCACCTAATTAGTAAAGAAAGTCCTTGAAGTGCCTATGAAGGAAGAAATGACACACAGCTGTCCATTTGTCAGTGTCCGGGAGAGATGACGACAGTGACAGAGGAAGATGTGACTGAAACAAATGCAATCATCAAGCATAGTACAATGAAAATGCCACAAAATGTACATGGTAAAACTTTAGACAATTTTAAACAATATGTAGTTATAAAATTGTAAACTGAATCTTATGAAAACACTAAATACAAAAACTGAGAATGAAGCTAACCATCAGTAAAGGAAATATGTAGCTTTTAGAGCACATATTAGAAGTAAATCAAATGAAAGTGAATGAATTCAGTTTCAACATTTCAAAACGATAAACAGGGAAAATTGGGAAATAAATGTGTAAGATGAATAGAAAAAAAAATTTGCACTCAGAAAAAGACATGATCAAAAACACCCATAATTTAAAGAACAAAATGACACAGGAAAAAACATGTATCATTTTCATCAAAGAACAAAGATTCAGGAAAAGCCTTTTCAATGCTCAAAAGGGAAATGAAAAACTTTCTGCCAATAAATTTGAAAAGCTAGACAAAGCAAGTAATTTGGCATACACACAACAGCAACAACAACAACAACAACAACAACAAAATAAAACAGATTTGAATGCAGTGCTTGAAAATTTGACTTCATGGCTGGCTGAGTCTCCAAATATCCTACTTTTAGGACAAGTTCTGAACAGAACTCCTATTCTAGTTCCTGCCATGCCCTCTGACAAACACTCCCCGGGGAACAGCCCAGCATCATGAGCCAGCCAAGCTCCTTCACAATGGAGCAGGATCTCCTATGACACTACTTGACAGCTGATCATAAAACTCACCCAAGAACAATGAAACACAACAGTTGAGGAAGAGACTGGTTCCACCCACACCCAGAATGATTGTAAAGAGGGAGCAACTATTAAAAAAGTGGGTGACATCAAAATAAAGAAATAGCTCAACCAGCCAGAATGGAGATGCCGGAAACAGCCTACTGATTCCTGTGAACTCTGTGTAAGATGGTGGCCACATAGGAATCAGTGTGGGAAGGGTGAACTGTGGTATAAGTCAAGCTGAGAGTAACTGGTGCGCCATGCAAGGTGAGTGAGCAAGACTGGATTGCTATCCAGTACCCAACACAAAAGAGAACCTCCAATCAATATTAGAAAAAAGTATGTAAAGCAGATGGAAATTTTTTTACAAAGAAAATATTCAACATTAGTCAACAACGTTTTCTAAAAGGAAAAGTTACAAACACATGAAACATAAAGATATAAAGTCACTGAAGATCCAGATATTCATAGATTTGGTTACATCAAAAATAGACATTCCTGTTAAACAGAGTTCACTAAAATCCAAGAGAGAAACAAAGCCACAGCCTGGGAGAAAACTATGCAGTGTGGGTGAGAAGAGTTAGAGCATTAGACTCAGTTAGAAAAGTATCCCTGCAAGTGGTGTGAACACACACAGCAAAGCAAAGAGGCCTGGGTATCCAGGGACACTGAAGCAATGCTCACTCTAAAGTGGAAAGTCAAAGCAAGGCCTTGGACTTCGGTGACAGCGCGGGCAGTGCACACCACAGAAAACCCACACAGGGCACACGCTGGTTCCTACACACAGTGACCACTCATAAAATCAAAAGCATTATAATGCAGAAGAATAATTGTGAAATAGAGAAAAATACTTTGAATAAAATAAATTTATTGTCATGGATACCCACTTTCTCACTTTGCCTCAAAACAGAAAAACCTCCTAGCAGGCAGACAGGAACCCATGAGAGGAACCCACAAGCCTACATTTGGGAAATGTGTGTTTCAGGAACATTCTGAGGGCTCAGTTACTAGACATTGGCCAGATTCCCAACAAAACGAGGGTAAGTCATGTGTGTGACCTCAAGGGAACTCAGGATTATGTGACACATTTTTGTTTCCTTCAATAGACCAATGAGAATGGGGCTGGAGCCCAGTGTACAGTGTACAGTAATCACATTATTTTCATCTGTCATCAGCTTCGAAAATTTGTTTTGCAAGTTCAGGAAGTAATAATTCCAACCATTTGCCTATGTATTATCTTTCTTATTTTTGTTAACTCAGTAAAATGCACTCAGAGCACATTTAAATGTTAGAAAAACAGGGCTGGAGAGATGGCTCCGAGGTTAAGAGCATTGCCTGTTCTTCCAAAGGTCCTGAGTTCAATTCCCAGCAA
>LOJH01000795.1:8055-35170 GCA_001685095.1 Ellobius talpinus
CACACACACACACACACACACACACACACACACACACAGGCCCCAAGTCAAGAAAGGGGCCAGTCATGAGTGACAGAGCCTGCTCTCTGCAATTTGTCACAAAGCACTGCAGCTTGAAAAGTTGCATGCTACTCTCCAGGCGTTTCCTGAGCCAATGAGGGAGGCACAGAAGGATGGAACTCGCTCATGGGGCTGAAGGGCGTTCAAGAGAAGCTTTCAAGGCCAGTAGGACCCCAAATCACCTACTGTACCTTCCTTGAGCAGAGGGGTCCTCCCCCTTCAGCACAGACATGAGATGCTTCATCAATCACACCCTGACAAAGGGTAGCTTGCTTTGAGGGCTCATTTCCTGAACCAGGTGCAAAATTTTCAAACCATGCTGGCTTCCTTATATGTAAGGTGTTAACATGAGCAGTTTCTCAAGCACTGAGTGCTCCGAAAGGCTGCTTTCGTGGGATAAGAACCTAAGAGTGGAATCTGACCTAAGAAACCACTCCCAGCTAAACTCTTTTGAGAACACTAATAGGGGATGACTTGCTCCTGATGAAGAAGATGCCAAGCTAGGGTCTTTGCCCCCATCCAGTTCTCTGTGTGAGGAAACCTGGCTACTTTCAAAACTGATTCAAAATACATTCTGAGGATCTTCAGAAAATAGTGATGTCTATGCTGGAAGTGGGAGCCCCCACTGCTCAAGGAAGGCATTGTGGGTGGTTTGGGGTCCAACTGCTGTGGGTTTTGGGTGGGTTCGATTGCTCATGGAATCCTCTCTTGCACATCTTCAGAACTGAGTGAATTCCTTCATTCTGTGCCTTCATCTCAAGAGAAGAGAAGTAGGGTGTCAACAGCCTGGAGTCACAAAACCAGACCTACTCCTGGGCCCCATCCTCCTCCTCCACCTGAGATGGACTTACACTCCACAGAAGAAGAACTAAAGGCCTCAGTGTGAAATTCCTCTCAGGAGGCCCAACATGATACACAATGGTAGATGCCAGAAGTGGACAGGCTTGCCCACCCGTCCACTGCAATGGAAGAGTCAGTGGAGATTCCGACAAGCCTTGAAGAGTAAATGAGTTGACAGACAGGAAGGAGTCCAAGGTCAGAAGCCAATAGATGAGCTTCAATCACTCTTGTTTGATGGTCTAATAAGGATCAAGTCTTTGTTATGTGGCATTGAAACAAACCCTTCTGTTCTCATATCCCTTACCCCCCCACACACACAAAGAGTTTTCTCTGTCTTCAAAAATGTCTTCTGTTTTCTTTCATAGCCTGAAGTCAAACCATCACAGAGCAGGCAGTTGTGACTAAGGCTAACCCAAGCCCTAGGTCAGCAGAGTGGCCCTCTAGTTTTCCAGAGGACATAGTCCCTGGGGTGTTGAGATCTTCCTTTATGTGTTTGTTTGTTCTCCCTCTTTATTTGGTGGGCAAGAGGGAGAGCAAAAGTATCTGCACTTTTCTGTTCTTGGTTCTCTTGCCTTTTGCTGTGGTTCCCCACCATTGAAGAAGGAATATACTAAGTATTTGAGAGTTTCTTAGAGCAAGTTTAACATTAAGCCAGAAAAAAAAATCAACCATCCTGATGTCAGGAAGCCCAGAACACTGGCCCAGACCTGTTCTAGGAGCTCAGAGCAGCTTGGGGACAGAGGGTTGGTTTACTAATCAAGACCTGAGCACCCAGTAGTGAGGATATCCTGAGGCAGCAAGACAGCTTCCCAAGCTGTAAGGTGTGCATGTCCATGTAAAAGCCAACCCAGATCTTAGAGTAACTTCATTATCAAAATGTATTTGCTTGTGTATGTGTGTAAAAGCACGTGTATGTGCCGTGCACTTGCAGATCTCAGAAGACAACTTGTGAAAGTTGGTTCTCTCCCTGTACCTTATAAGTCCCAGGGATCAAACTCAGGTCAACAGGTTAGGTAGCAAGTGACTCTATCTAATGAGCCATCTCACAGACCCACATTTTAATTTTTGGTGGTGTTTCTGAAGGGCTAGCCTACAACCCTGAGTGATTCAATTCATGGCAGTTTTGGAGAGATGGTATATGTACTTTGGTAGGGATTTTCCACAAGATTAAAACTGTCCATGACAAGGTTGAGCTTCCTTTTTGTCATATTTTTGGGGTTTAATAGTGTCCTCTCAGTCCCTTGATGCTGCTGCTGCTTGGGGGATGTGAGCTTCACTTTTTCTCTTTCTGTTGACTCCCAGCCTTGGCTCCTAATAGCCAAACATAGGTCCATCCTACTCACACTGTGATCCCAGTGTTATTATTGAGCCAAGTGTCTTAGCATTTATTTTATTCATTGGCAAAAGGAAAGTGGGAAGGGAAGGAAGGAGGGATTGAAGGAAGGAAGAAAGGAAGAAGGAAAGGAAGGAAGGAGGAAGAAAGGGATCTTACATTTGTGTCAGGAGAGACCTTTGAGCAAATTCTATGATGATGATGCAATGTTTAGCTTTAATTTTTAACTGGAAACAGCCTAGAATTACCTGAGAGGTTCCTTGAGGAACTCTCAATGTTGGGATGGCCTATTGACATTCCCAAGAGGGGTGGCTTTAATTAAGTTAATTGATGTGTGTGAAGATCCAATCCAGTACGGGGAGCACCATTCCCCATGCAGAGAGTCCTAAATTCTGTAAAAGTAGAGACCTTGAGTTGAGTACAAACAAGCGAATAAGAATGTGTACATATTCACTTCTCTGTTCTCTTGACTGATGAGTTGATGTGACTCTTTGAAGTTTTTACCTTGACTCAAAGTGATGGACTATAACCTGGAATTGTACACTGAAATAAACCCTCTCTCCTTTAAGTTGCTTTGTGTTGGGGTGTTTTCTCAAAGCAGCAGAAATTATACTAGAGCAAAAGAGTTAGACAACCTTCCTAGGCAGTGACTACCAGTGTAGCAGAGTGGTTTAAAGACAGAAACTTGAGTCTAGGAGTTTGATCATTCTCTATAAGCTTTTCTTTACAAGGTGATAACCTCGGTCCCCACGTACTGTGTACTGAAACAGAAGACCTGTCTTGACCTTGAGGGTCAAGATGTCCAGGATGTAGCTTCCCACCGCCTATATTAGCAAGGAGTTCCCAGGGTGAATGGATTGTGGATTTGTATGATCAGTAAATAGGGAAATAGAGGGATAGGATGGTTGACTTGAAACTCTGAGTCAGTGTATGAGCAACATACGAGAGAACATTCTAAAGTACTTGCCCTGTGAAGGAGCAATTCAGAAGGTTCTATGATCCTATGCATTAACAGTACAGATTGCAGATTCTTCCATATAAATTTTTTGTGACAACAACCCTCTGCATTCAAGAGCTCTACTTGGAATGTCTCAAACAGCTTTCTGTCTCCCGAAGCTGTGTTTGTGAGCAAGTCAACTTTGGCAGTCTTTCCCAAGACTGTGCTGGGAATGGCCTCCTTGTCACGCCGCTCACGTGTCTGCAGGTTGCAGACCTGTGCATTTTTGATAGGATGCTGGGGACTGGGCTTCCCTGGAAGAACAAGTTACCATGCACATTGTAGATTACTACAGGTCTTTGACAAGTCAAGAATCAACATACTTTAAAATAACGCCAGGATGGAGAAGAAATGACTGAGATGTCATATGCTGAGACCTAGCATCATCCCAGAGCCTGGAAATGCCTTGAAAGCAATGTTTATTTCTCGCATGCAGGATCCTGGAGAGAGGCAGAAAGCACAGCTCATGTCCTTAAGTCTTCTTCCAAGAAGGTTGGGGTGTGATCATCACAGTCAGGAAGCTCCTTGGCCCTATTGTGCCTCTCTTTCCAGGTATCCGTGTCTACCTGTGAGCCTCCCCTTAGCTCCAAGAGGAGGAATGACCCCATGCCAAGCTTGTGAAGACCATTAGAGTCAGATCAGGTGAGGGGTATGGAAAGATGGCCCAAGGGATGGAGCAGACACTGTGAAGTGCATCGTCTCACTTCTCTCCTTTTTAGACACAGAAGGGAAAGGTCTTGAGGCTGTGTGTCCCACAGCAGGCTCAGCAACGGTCCAGCAGCACCTATGGTACAAGGCCACAGCCCCCCAGCAGCATTCCCCCTTTGCATCATTCTGAAGTGTTGAGAGGGAATATGAGGGGAAACTTGACTATGACTAAATGACTTCATCTGTACCGGACTCTCCTCCTGTGGGGTGGGACTTTGGACAATTCGGGAGGAACATGGGGAGAAAAAAAAGAGAAAAAAATATCTTCAAGAGTATCTTGTAAGAGTGCAATAACAAAAATAGAGTCCCGCATGAAAGGAAGGTGAAAAAATGAAAGCAAGCAGTGAGAGACAACATCCGCTCTCATTTCGGTTTCCTGGAAGCGGAGTGTGGTTGGGCAGATGGGTGCTCTTTAGTTTCTCTAGAAGAAATGATAAGATGTAAATATGCATGGCCATCTTCAGAAGGGCAGGCTGAAGAAGGGCGTCTGTGCCCAGTGGCTTCTAGGCTTGTGGCAAGCTTTCTTCTCTGGGTTGTGGCCCCATCTGCTGAGGTCTACAGCTACCCCTTTTGATGCATAGCTCTCGTGGGCCCACGTGCTCTCTCATCACCCAGAAATGGGTCATGGGTGGGAGGGTTGACAGTTCCCTTCCATGTTGGCATATTTTCCTGAATTTCCTGCAGAGTCTTCTATATCTTTTTCAAGATTGGTCAAAGGACCTAGGGCCATGGCTATCACCTCCTATGATCTTCCATGCTGACATCCAGTTGGCTTCCATGGGGGACCAGGGCACAGTCTTCTGTCATTGTCCCACATCTGCATTATTATGGAGCCTTATAGAACTCTCTCACATATCAAATTATACTCTGACTCAATGGCAGGAGCAGTAACCAGCAGGCCTGTGTCACACTGGGAAATGAAGGACTTGCCTGGCTCGCAGACCCACACATGGCAGGTAGAGAACAGGGACTGCCCTTGGCACCTGAGGATCACTAGTGTATGGCCTTCTCCCCTACTGCTCTTGTCCTTATGGGACAGAAGAGCAAAAGGCCATCTTCAGTGTCATTGAGTTCTAGAAGGATTGGAGTCTAAGACACCTGAGAACTGAAGAAAAGAAGGAGTGAGGACCGAAATCATTTCTCCTGTGTCTTGTTAATAACTGAAAAGTTTGGTTTATGAATAGGTTGTTTGGAGATAAGAATAATATTTTACTTAAGCTATGTTTTCAGTGCCCAATTAGTGTGTTGGGAGTAGAGGGGTGCTCAGCTATTTGAGGTATCCATAAAAGAGTGAGGGTACGGATTAAGCGGTAGATACCCAAGGAAGGAGCGGCCTGGCTCCCAGATGTCCACAGTGGCTTCTTTTAGAGTTTCCAGGTAGATCTTTGCTATCTGCAGAGATGGTCAGCTGCGACTATAGGCTGGGAGTGAATTTTACCAGATGGCTCGTGGGCATGAATATCAAAGCCTGCTAACTAAGGAATTCCCAGCTCCCAAGGTCCTAGAACAGAGGCAGCCAGACCCTCCCATGAGAGTACCACCACTAACATAGCCCTCAGACTTGTTAGGAGCCCCACATTCTGTGCATTTAATTCAACAAGTCATGCTTAAGCCAGCCACACACCCTGAGTGCCCAAACTAGAGCATGTTCCTCAGGCTGGTAGTAGAGCCCACTCTGAGACTCTGGCAAGCAAAGGATGAGTGAGATGGCTTTGCCAACCTTCCCCAGGAGCTCTCTGAAGCACAGAGTTATATAATATGGCATACATTTCTAGAAAGGTGTGTCCAGTTGAGAATCCTGTATGGTTCAGAAATGAAAACTACAGTATTTCATTGAACTGCCTGAGAGCATAGATCTTGCCCGAGGTACCAACTGGTCACCAAGCCCACCTGAAATAACTTCAAGGCAAGACACCATAGGGTGAGGCATATCAGTTCAAGCGCTTTAATGTGGAGTGCAAGGTAACAGATGCAGGTAAGCAGAGCTGAGCTTCATTGAAGAGCCTCCACGTCAAAGCCCAAAGCCTGCCGGGTGGTAGGCCTTTCACCTATCAGCTCTGAGGAGCTGGAGTCTGACGGTGCCATGTTCGTCTCTGCACATAGTTTGCCCGGCGAACATGCTCCGACAATCATTTTCTTTAAGAAAAGAAGTCTTGTCTACCTGTTTGCCAGATAACCACAAAGAGAAAATAGAAGTTCTGGCCCATAAATAGACAGAGCTGGGACCCAGCAAAGACGATTCCCGTGAGATGGAATTCTGAGTGAATCCTCTGGAAACAGAACGTCCTGGGGGATCCATAGATGGTGCACCCTCACCTTGATGTTGTAAAGATAAGCTATCAAAGTGGGTTGTCAGTTAGTGAGTTCACACCATCTGGGGCAGAAAGAAACCCCTCCCTAAATCCTGCCTTGGTTATGGGGTAGTTGCTCCTGAGAAGAACTGGATACCATAAACACATTTGACTTCACTGCCTAGAAAGGGCACTGAGACCCTGCCCTCTTCTCCACACACCACCTGTAGTGGCTGATGGTTTCTTCCCTAGATCCTTAGGATCATCCGATCTTCATTCTACAGACAATGAACAAAAACCACATCGCTGGTCTTGACTAAGATCATATGTCATTTGTTTTTAAATGTTATTATGAGCTGCAAAACCAGTATTAGAGCCTTGGTTTAATCTTAACCCTCAGTTCTGAATTGATGGAATTTAAAATATCTTTGGTCTTTCAACAAAATACCACATTCATCTTATTGTACAATATTTACGAAACACCTACTGTGTGTGTTTTAATTATATAATATTTGTGAAACACCTACTATGTGCTGCCAGGTTTTCTGGGCACTGAGCAAGACTGGGTCCCTCCCTCTTCTGCCTAACAAAGGTCAGGGACTGAGGGCCAATGAAGAGCAGAAGCACAACTTTGGATGCTGTATCAAAGCAAAAGAAGGTAAGAATGAGAGAGCATGGTGGCCATGGACTCAGAGAGCTAATGACACTGGGACAGAGATCCTGGAAAATTCCCAGCTGAAATGCACAGCAGTGAAAGTAAGGCTGAACTATATTCAAAGGCAGGAGCTTTTAGTTGTCTTCCTGTGCATGCTGGTATTAGCCTTAGATGGTGTTGGCATTCTATGGCTGGGAAGATCTGTGTGATATCTGCTTCCTGCTCTGGCAAGGCTCTAGCCCTTCCCAGTGTGGGTGAGAATATCAGCAGCATACTGAGCGACCTCATCAGCCCCAAAGTAGCAGTATGGACGGTTAAGATGTGGGGAAGTCAGGGTGGCCATTTGGACTATGCTGGTTGGATCCGCCCACTCCTCACTGGCACGCTACCCACTGCACTTCTGGAAGGAGGAAAAGAAAATGTTGCAGGCACCCACACTTCCAAAAGGAAGAAACATGTCAGCTGTACCCACTCATGTCATCTCTGCTTAGTGACAGGCAGAAGGACGCCTACTTGGAGTGGCCCAAACTCCAGAAGGCAAGGCGTGCCTAAGCTGCCCACATGCAAAAACAGCTTTGGAAATGGTCAGTGGCACAGAGAGCGAGGGAAGAAGAGGCCTCGTGCCAGGGATGACACTATGTCTATGCCTACTTTTCCTTCTAGATGGAGAGAAGGACCTTGGACTTCCCACAGGGCAAGGAACCCTCCTAGATGGAGAGGACCTGCAGGCCAGAGATGGCTAGGGCTTAGTCATCTCTGCAGCACCTGGAAACCTAAGGAGGACTTTAGTGTAGATGTAAGAACAGCAGAGGCTGTGGGTACGCTGCATTGAACTCGACTCTCGGTGGATGCAGAGGAGACAGAGAATGAGAAGGGGACTTTATTTTAGAACAGCTTTGGTTCAATGGCATCGACTCGTTTGCATTATCAAAGCTCTAATGAATGCCAAAATGCATCAAAGGGGCCTGGAGATGCTCAGTAGTAAAAGCACTCACCACACAAGCTGATGACCTCAGTTTGGATCTAAAGGAACCATGTTTTCAAGGCTGGGTGTAGTAGTGCTGTGTGTTTGTAACCCCAGTACTCCCACAGCAACATTGGGTAAGAAAAGGGGACTCACGCAGACTCTCATGGGCCAGCTACCCTGGACTATGTGATGAAGTAGCAGAAACCAGAAAAATCCTGTATCAAAATAAGAAGCGACCTCTCTGTCCTCCACACATATGTCATGGTATGCACATGTGCTAAGGGACATGTACTTACACACATAAATATCACATATGTTCATATGTATCTTATGCCAATGCCACATAAACAAATGCATATGCACTGTATACACATATGAACATATATATCATATATTCACCATATATACACATACTAACACATGCACCCCTCATATCCATATGCCACATAGACATACCACACACATATGCATGCTCATTTATATACAAAAACCACATACACATATAGATATCACATACACATGTCACACAAACACACATACACATATAGATATAATATATACATGTTAATGCATTTACATATCACACACTGTATACACACAATCATAGACACAGGAATAGTTATGTAAACATACATACATCACATCACACATCATATACACACCACACTCCCACACATCTTCATAACATATACATCATATACACATACTATATGCCCATACTCATAACACACATACATAATGTACATGCACACAAATACATAAAAGAGAGCAACGCAGCAAATAAAAGAAGCTTCAAGTCCAAGCCCATGGTCCTAGTCCATATGAACAGAAGCTGAGAAGATAGGAATTGGCAACTGATAACAGAACAGATAGAAATAGCTCCCTCTGCAAGCACCAGAATGGTCTATATGCACCCACAAAGCCATCATGGAAGTGCCACAGAATCCAGTCAAGGCTGCTAGAAGTTTCTAAGTTCCCAAACTGACAAAGGATATCTATGTTCATATGGAGTTCCCAGGGAACACTTTCAATTCTAGTGTGTCTTCCTAATTAGATCCAAGCCCCAACCTGTGACAGCATGGGCTGTGGTAAGCTAGGGTAAGTTAGGGCAGGGCCCCTGTGTTTACAGGAATGGTGGAGACTGCTTAGGGGAGCCCTTTGTCCGTAGCTGTCCCTGAGACCAGCGTATCTGCCAAGTGCCCAGAGGATGAGAAGGGAGGGTCCTTTCTTCTCGTGCTTCCATGTAGAGCTTGACTCTGCTACCTCTGATACTGAAGAGCCAAAATCTGGTTGTCCCATGGGAAACCCCTTCTGCCTAAAGAGTTACAGCTCCTCACCCACCAGAGACGCGGCCCCAAAGACCAAATCAAGAAAAACATTACTTGTCAGAACCAAGAAAATAGCCCTGACAACCAACTTAAAGGCCCATCAGCACTGATTGACCCCAGTGTGATGAACCCAACGTTGGAAACCTCTGGCCTTCAGGAGTGGGATTGGAGAATCTTTGACACAGCTCTCTCTGCCTTCTCAAACTAGTGGCCACAGCCACTGCTGATGCTGCAGTGAGTGCACACTGTAATGGAGGGAGGGGGAAAAGGAGCCCTTGAATGGTTCAGAGACAAAAGAAGCAGCAGTTTATGGTGTGGTTTCTTCCCTATTTGTCACCCATACAAGTTGTTAGAAATACCCCAACACTCTAGTTGCCAACTGAGAACTGCCCAGGAACACCCCAACACTCCGGCTGCTGTCTGAGAGCTGCCCAGGAACACCCCAACACTCTGGCTGCTGTCTGAGAACTGCCCAGGCTGAGAGCCTTTGAAAGTCGTGACTGTATGGAGCCTTGCTCTAGAACTAAGCTAAGCCATAGCCTAAGCTCTAGGCTCTCATTCTATTACCCCCATTTATTCAGCATAATCTTGTCAAACTCTACACACGACACAGTGAAAAATTGTAATTCTGAGTAAAAAAAAGATCCAATTAGCCTCCGTGAATAAGGTGGGCCCCTTAGATGGTAGAATTCAGAAGGCATTCAGAACTCTAATGAAGAGAAATGGAACATTCTCCAAGAAAAGACACACAGGTTTGCTTTTATTTTGGGGATCATCCACAAATGTTCTTTGGGGAGACAACCAGAAAAAACTTTTCAATTTCAGGCAAACTTTTGCCTGAAACAAAGGGAGGAGAGTGACGATGGGAGACAGAGGTTGTGGTGAAATTGATCATTAAACCTGAGCCTGTGCAATGGCATTGCTGGCTTAGTTGGCCTATGGGATTATGCAGTACACTGACCTGTCCCACATCCAAGGTCAAAGTGTTCATGTCCTCAGCAAAAACTCTAGAGGAGTTTTTTGGTTTTTTCCAAAGTAGTAACATGTTCAACAGACTCTATTAGAAGATAAACCTGACTATGGAGTCAGGGACACTGATGGGAACAAGGCCAGCAGGAAAAAAAAATCTTTGATGAGGACACCAATATGGTGAAGCCCCGACTCTTGATCTCCTGACACCCAGCTGAAGAAATCAGTGCGTCTATGAATTATTGTTTCCTGACATCCCATGCATTGAGACTGTCCCCTCTTCCTGGCTAGAAGGAAGTATGTACAGAAATCCAGAATGGGCTGCTCTCCTTGTTCCCATAAGTCACGCCACTTCTCAGACTGACTCTTACAATTCACCGCTTGGTAGCCATAAGGTATCAGTCAGACACCGAGGTTTAGAACCTGATGTCTCGAAGTTAGGCAGAGGGCATCCTCCTGTAGCTCTCTGACCAGGACTTGGTTTCTCTTCTAAAACAAAGGCTAGGAGGAGTACCTGCACCCGTGGCCTTGGTAACGCATCACCTGAGTGCCCTTAGCACAGAGAATGGAGGGCAATAGACTTTCATCTGTCACGGAGGTCCTCCATTGCCTCTTTGTAATCCTAAAGGCCCAAGCACTTGGAAAGTCTACAGATGATAACTTATTTGGTTGTCACAACTGGCCTGACCTGAACTTATTAGGCAGCAAAAATTGACCCAGACTGACACTGGGCTATTTATAGCCCTTGTTTATTTCACTTTGTGCACGTGTTCATACATTTTTCTGCAGAAATATCACTGTGCTTGATTGCAAGGCATTGCCCCGGGTCCCACTGGGGGTGTTAAATAATAATGATGCATGCAATTGCTTACCATTCTAAATGGGGAGCATTCTGAATGCCAAAGGCCACATGGCCTTGAGGTTTCTCATATGGGGACATGGATCCATTCACATAATAAAGCTCGTTCTGATTTGAGGCGTGACTAGTGACTTCCTTACTCAGATAAAAAGGACTGGGAATCTAGTTCAGTTGGTAGATTGTATACCTAATATTCATAAACCTCCTGGTCCAGTTACCAGTACCTTATGCATGAACCACACATGGTAGCACAAGCTTGTAATATAATACTAGCACTTAGTGAGTAGAGGCAGGAGAATAAGAAATGCAAGGTCATCCTTAACTATATGAGGAATTCAGAACTAGTCTGAAATACATGAGATGCTGTCTCAGATAGTAATGAAAGTTATGTTAATAACAATAGCAAACCAAATGTTATGCTTTTAACACATTGGATGCTTGGGAAGGCAAGGAATAAAAGAATACCAAGAATGCCATGAGCCCATGCTGTGAGGCCAGTGTGTGAAGCTCCCTCACGCCTGAGTAGGTGTAGCCCCCAAGCCTGTTTCCTGTGTTTTCTACCTCCAGGCTGCAGCCTGTGGGAAGAGGGCAGGATGAGATCTCCCTCCTCTCCAGAATGAGAAACTAAGGCTCAGAGTGTCTCAGTGACTTACCAGAGACAGATCCCACCAACCTGTGAGAAACAGATACTTCTGGGGCTGGAATGCTGGGAGCTAGACTCTGGACCTAAAACCTCCCTCTTTCCTTAGACCGTGCATCAAGTATAGCACACAATAAATGCTCACTAAAAGCACTTGGGGTAGGAATATTTCTCTCTACCTTTTCCCTTGCAGCCCTCATTTCCTCCAGCACCAGGAGGGTGGTAAGGCTAGCAGTATGGAGAAGCTGGCAGTCAGTGCTAATAAAAGGGGTATGTACCACAACCGTGGCACGGCGCACACATGCTGTCTGTCTGTCCTTTTGCACCCCGTCTGAATGATTAACCAAGATGAGGTTCTCTGAGATGTCCTCCTTTCAGATAAACAACCAAGGCTTAGGGCTGGATCTGACTTGTAAGCTCTGATGTAATGGAAAAGTACCTCCAGTGAAACAGGCAAGGTGAAGGCCGGCGGAGGTTTCTGGACCACATGGGAAGGGCCCAGGGGCCATTTTATTCCACCAGAGCACCACTGAAGGCCCTTGCACTGGGAGATTTCAGGAGCTCTGTGTGTTCAGTCCTGATTCATCTCATTCGCTGTGTATGGTAGCCTGCCTGTCCATCTTAGACTATCACAAGCCTGCCTTGTCTGTAAAGTCATGTTTTGTTTTTTTTTCATCTGATTGTTCTTCTCCCTCCATGTCCAGGAGCTGTAGCCAGAGCCATGGTGCTAATCAGCTGGGCATGGGAAGTCCCTCGTTCTTCATTCTTTAAGGGTGTTATCACATGGGAACCTTGCCATTAACCCTCAGTGCTGGACCATCATAGATGTAAACAGACCTTTCATCTTCCCAATGCTGTCCTCCTGCAAGGAAGCATGGGTACCATGTTCCCTGAGGAAGGCAGGTGCTGAGTGTCCCAGCCATCATCAGTCCTCTATGGCCTTTCATTTTGACTTTCTGACTCTGAGTTGTTTGACGGCCGAGTAGCCTTTAGAGACTATATGGCGCTCCAGTGTCTTTTTGTACCTTGAGACGCACACCAGGTTATCAGTACACCTTTCTTACCATACCAGAGATCCCTGACGCTCAGAGCCCCCAGCCACCCTCCTTCCAACTTGAGCTTCTCGATGTGGCCTGTGGCAACTGCTGGTATACTCTTGTGTGTTTGCTTGAATGTTTGTTTGTGCCCGCTGAAGCAAGATGGGGTATACACGAAGCTGCCCTAACCACATAGTCTGATGGTCCTGGGGCTCAAGCCTGGGCTTAGCCTAGTAATCAGAGCTCTCTGAATTTCCAAAAAAAAGAGAGAGAGATGGATGGGTGATGGAGAACATTAAAATAGGTAAAGTTTGGGATAATTTAAGATTTAGATAGGAGACAAAAGGTAGGCTCAGGACTGTCCCAAAAGTCCAAACCCTGCAAGGATCAGGAGCCTACTAACCCCCTCCCCGGGGGGGGGTAAATTTTAGGCTTGTGCTTTGTCCCTTTAAGGCTGTCCAATTAGAGTCAGGAATGGAGGCTTTAGTCTGTGAGGTCATCTTCTTTCCTGGTAAGCCACTGATATTCTAGCTTCAAAGATTTCATCTGCCCCCTGGCAGGCAGCCCCTTTTTGTCAATACATAGAGAGGGGACAGAGCCCCAGAACCCTCATCCCGGTGGGACTTTCCACAGGCTGACCTGAGCAGGTTTCTATGGAAAAGTGACAAGTTTCCCGGAGGCCCCTGTCCCCTGACTGCTAAGGATAGAGCTACAAAGTGCTACATCATCCCCCAGCTCACCCCACACCCCCACCCCAGGGCGGGTGCACACTGCTGGGCCAGGTGCCAGAGGAACTGGTGGTTGCTTTTGTGGTCACCCAGCAGTTTTATGAAGGCCCTTGAGGTACTTCAAGTACCAGGTGGCCCCAGTGTGGTTAAACTGTCTGGGGGCCAAGCTTGATCAGTGGCCACCTGAGCAGAGGCCTGAGGGTGAGAGCTGTTCAGTTGGTGGCGGTGATGATTATATAACACAGGGAAGGTGCAAAGGTCAGCGTTCTCAGGTAGCAATGCCCTACACACTCATGTGTGATAAAAGAGTGCCTTCACCAGTCTCTGGGGCACTGGAGGGACCATCCTGGATTTGTAGAAATTGTTCTCTTTCAGAAGTCACACCAGCCCATTGGGTACGGCACTCACATTTTGCAGATGCAGAAGCAGACTGTTCTGACTGTTCAACTGTCAAAACCCCTTTGGTGAGCTGTGTGAAACTCTTCTTCACTGACCCCGTGGGCCAAGAGTCTCTCCATTCTCTTGTCACTGAGACCAGCACCCTGAATCCAGTCAGGGAGTCTTTCTGGGATTTTAAGCTCTCAGGCAGGCGGGAGGTAGAAATCTGTCTATCTATTGATCTTTTTTTCCTGGATCGTGTGCCATAGAGCACTTCTTAGGCTAAATACAGATTACAGAGTAACCAAGAATGCCTTGTCAGAGCCCTTGGGAAGCTTTGAGGAGACATTTTAATAGCCTCTTCTCTTGTTCTTTTTTCTAGAAGTATCCATCATAGTCTTGGTACAAAGGAGATGTTCAGGCATAGACGAGCAACCAGAAATGCAACCAAATAAGAACATATGATGCATATGTGTACATATATGCACATGTGTACACAAACATGTGCCTACATATATATGCATACAAACACAGCCATTTATACACATGCACACCCATCACCAAAAACACACAAACATAGACCCTTCCACCCTGAGAGTCAAACACATCCTTTCTCTCCTTGGAGATGGTCTTCAGCGGGGAAACACAAAGTACTTCATTAACTGAACACTCCATAGGAAACCAAGACCATGTTAGGCTTTGGGCCTCTTTGTGAATATGCCTCGATTTATGCTTACAGAATTCCCTTCACTCTCAGCTCTTGTTAAAGCCCCCATCCTGGTGTGGCTGTGTGCATCATCTCGATTTTTCTCTCTAGGCTACACACTCCTCTCACTGGAAGAACCCCCTGGCCTTCACTGTCAATCATTGCAGTGCAACTCACTGAGTCTTTCAGCAAATGTTTATGGAGTGTCTAGCAGGTGCTTGGTATATAACACACTCAGGCTGGGTACAGACTCAAGGCTCTGATGATCAGTGAATGAATGAATGAATGAATGAATGAATGAATGAATGCTAAGTAAACTAGAGAGAGATAGGTAGATAGGGTAAGGTGGCGGCACTTGACATAGTCCCCAGAGAAGAGGCTTTTGTAAACTTGGCACAGAAATATAGACTAAATATAGACTAAATATAGACTAAATAAGACAGTTGAACATAGTGACTGGAGGCAGAGGCCTGCCTCCCATGAGGGGTCATGTGCTCAGATTTGAATCTGCCTCCTTACCATGTTCCACTGTTAATTCCTCAGTGTGACAGCAATTGGAGGAGCAGAGTTAACCAATGGAGCAGTGCTTTCCTGTGGACATACATCACCTATAGACATTCTGTCCCATTTTCTCTCTTCCACACCACACATGTCCACTCACTCCTCGTTTCTGCTGTCATTTGAAAGAGCATGAGGCTCTCACCAGATACAGCTGCCTAATTTTGGACTTCTTACCCTCCAGAAGCATGAACCAAGGCTACATACTTTCCTTACAAATTATCCCATCTCGTGGATTCTGTTATGCCAACGGATATGAGGTAAGGCAGTTCTAGCTCATGCCAAGCAGCTTCATTCCTCTTTCTGTATCAGTAATCACAAGCACAAGCTTATGGCTTAAAGTCAACACCTAGCAGGGGTCATTTAAACGTTATATAACGTCATGCCTGGGGACACTGAAGTCCATGCTAGAAGAGCCCCACATTCTAGCAGTCTGGCAAGTATCTGGAAATTGTGCAAGTGCATAAACGTTTTCACAACTGAAATAAAACCCAACACCCAACAGCACGGGAGAGACAAGGCTGATCCAATTCTACCCTTTCAAATTCTAACTCTCCTCTATCCCCGTAGAGAACTCATGGTGGATTCTCACCAGATGACCACTTTATAGGCTGTAGAGCTTACTCCTCTGGTCCCCATGGTCAGGACCTTTCCTCTTCTACCTTCCTCTTCCCCATGGGGTTGAGTCTCCCTTTCCTTATGTGTTAATAACCAGAGCCATGCACTTCTCAGTCCCGGGAGCTTGAGGTAATCCAGCCCACCAATTAGGTAAAATTAAAGCCAGGTAATTTGAACCCATCTGCTGGGCACCTGACCACAAACCACCTCTTAGCTAATCCCCAGTCAGTTCTTATTACTCCCCGAGCGACTGCCCTGCTTCATGGCCATGGCCATGGGAAAGGGGGAAACCCAGGGGTTACTGGGGTCTTCAGTTAGTGCCTTGTCATTAGCGTGGTTATTAGCCGAGTTGCCTCTCCTGGGACAACTTGAGACACTGGGGACCAGAGGTTCCCAGGACTCAGCAGATAGATGACTGCTCCCTCAGACAGGCCAGCAAAGGACACAGCAGACCTGGCAAGGTGGGCGGATTCCAGGAGGCCAGGCCAGGACTTATGATCCCGCCTCAGAAGTTTCACAGATGGTTCTTAGGGACAGTTAAGGTGCCCAAGCATGGAAACTGGCATCAGGTAAGCCCCGTTTGCCAAGTGGATACACATTTACTAGACCCTGGGAAGATTTTAAACACTAAAGGCAAGGCTGTTGACAATACAGCAAAACTTTCCCAGAAGGTTTTTGTGAGCCTTTAACCAGAAACCAGACTCTTTTTCAAAAGTCTCAGATGAGGATACAGCTCAGCAAGTCAAATGCTTGGTGTGCAAGCATGAGGGCCGGGGTTATGCTATCCAGTGCCCACAGAAAAAACTGAGAACAGTGATGCACAGCTGGCGTCTTTGCAAGGAGTGTGAGGAGCCAGGAGGAGGCCTTGATTGGGATGACCAGTGGGCCTTGCTGAGTAGGTGAGCTTTGGCTTCATTGAGAGACCCGGCCTCAAAACAAGGTGGAGAAATACCAAGTAAGATACTTGACAGTGTATACAAACACATGCCTGTATGTTTGCATGCACATACGACACAGACATTAACACAGATGATTCACAGAGCATGCCGGCATACACAACCCTACTAAGGGTGAGTGAGTTGGCCCTTAGCATTCCAAAAGTTAGGGCATCCATGAGATGCCAAGGCCACCAAGTCCATTAGAGGCCTTCTTATATTCCTCCATTTTCTTCTGAGAGTGGCAACTGCTGGTTAGCATTCTATGGATTAGAAACATAAGCACTCCAGAGCCATGCCACACTCTCCACTGTGTAGATCCCGTTGCGTCAACACAGGAGAGAGGAGGAAACACACAGCTGTCTAGAAATGGTGGGGTGTCTTAGTCACTTTTTCCATTGCTTGGTCAAAATACCTGGGGAAAGCAACTTGAAGAAGGAAGGCTTATTCTGCCTCACAGTTCAGGGTATGATCCCTCATGGCAGGGAAGTCATGGAAGCAAGAACACGAAGCAGCTGGTCACATTGCATCTACAGCCGGGAAGCAGAGAGAGATGAATGCTGCTGGTCAATTCACTTTCGCTTCTTTATTAGGTCTGGAAATCTCCATCAGTGGGAAGGTGTTGTTCAGTGATTCTTTCCACTTCCATTTACCCTACCTAGAAACTTCCCCATGGGCACGTTCAGAGGCTTCGTTCCTATAGGGTCCAGATTTTGTCAAGTTGCCAATAAAGATTAGTTATCCTGGGGGTGATATGACTTAAATCCCATCCATTTTCCACACATCACTCCAGGGCTCCAGAAACTCTGCAGATGGTGGCATCCCCTTTCTTGGTGGCAGGGTTGTCTCAAGATCTCCAATATCAAGTGAGGTTGACCCTTCCTCCCCAAATATGATTACATTTTAACCACATTCTGCATTGCATTTCTTGATCTTGAAAACTGAGCACTTGGCTATGAATGGTGATAAGAGTCCATTTGACTTCACTGGTGTAGAACTGAGAACTTCTGAATGGAGATGGAATTGATATATCTGGGCTCCTGTCATTGTAATCTGACATCGGGAGAATAGACTAACGGTAGCTTTGATGCCAGCATCCATCCACAGTCCTTAGCCAGCAGGGAGGACTTTTTGATATCCCAAAGAGACGGTGCTGTCTTTCCCACTGCATTCGTATTCCAGCTTCCTTCCATCAGCAACAAGGACAGGCTAACAGCAACTCTTTTGAATTTATGGATGTGTTTATTTGCTTGCTTCATTCTGGGCTTTGGCAGTCAGTGTAAGAAGCTGCTGTGATTGCCTTTGGTATCTGGTTCTAACAAGCCAGGCACACAGCTTTGTCCATTCCCCATACCCATGCTGCTGTATTCCCGACCCCTCCTAGGTGGATGTTTTCCCTGCCCTTCTCCATCAAGCTGTTCCTCAGTGTGGAAATGTACATCTGGTCAGATGTGCCCACAGCTGGGACTATAGCTACTTTGGGGACTTCTGGAAGACAGCATTTTGATATAGGTATGGATGAAGTTTCAGGACAAGCCACTTGGGTCAAATCTAGCACTCAAATCCTTCTTGCGCACATGTGAATGGAACTCTTGTAGTCCCTCCTCGCTTTCTTCCATTGGAGGGGGGCTCACTCCATCATGTATAACCCACCAGATTCACTCTTCCCCATGTGTGCATGTGTGCAGACATGCAATTGTGTCTGCTGGCATGCATCCATGCATGTGTGTGTGTGTGTGTGTGTGTGTGTGCGTGTGAGTGCAGAGGCCAGAAGACACCTTTAGCTCTTGCTCTCATATATTCTAAAGACAGGATTTCTGAGCATGGGAGAGGGTTTCTGCCCAGTGACCCCCAGGGATCCACCTATCTCTGCCGCCCCAACATTGGGATCATGTAAATGCACCAAGGTGCCCAGCTTTCTGGCATGGGCTGAGGACTGAATTTGTCCTTGTGCTCACAGGGCGAGTGCTTGCCTAACTGAGGCACCTCCCAGGTTCTACACTTGACGTTCTTAGGAGCCTAGGGACAGTGGCTTGCCTCTGCTGGTGCACAGTAAGTGCACTGCTCTGCAGTCGTGCTGACCTTTCTGTCTTGGAGAGCACTGGCCTTGCCCTGCCAGGGTGAGAATCAGCCTCCCTGTTAATCCTTCTCCGAAGGGGAGCCCTAATCCTGGCTACCCATCCCTGCCCTGCAGTCTCAGTTTTACTGGGGTCTTTCTAGGGATGTGATATCTTCCTTGACTCCCTCATCTAAGGTGGCTCCCCACTGCCCAGAACCTTCACCCCTTCTCTCTCCTATTATGATCTCTTCTTTACCATGCCCCTCTTACCACATATCTTCCCACTTTGAGAAGCCACCTGACTGCTGTCTGGGTTTTCTGTAAGCTGTTAATATATATGTTTATGCGTGTAAAGCATATGCTATGTGGACCCTTGTTTAGGGACCTCCATCCATTTCCTTAGCTGTATTAATCTGTGTTTGTTGTTGTTGTTGTTGTTGTTGTTTTTGCTGTGGCAACAGAGAACAGGAGACTTGGCGATTGTCAAACAGGATGGATTCATTCTTCATGTTTCTCATGGCTGAAAGGCCAAGATCGGGTCCTGGCAGGTCCAGTCTCTCTATCCATGATGCTACCTGGTTGCTGTGTTTAAGGAACATTCTTGCCTCAAACAGCAGAAGACCTGAAGATAAGGCAAAGTGAAGACACTGTCCCCAGTACCCTCTACAGGGACATTCGTACATGCAGTCCCATTAGAGAGAAAACAGGCAGCCCTCAGCACAGCACCTGTGAACTGTTATGGCTTACTTATGCACACATTGCCCATGTGGGATAGTGTGCCACCCACCCACGTGCTTGCTGTGTAATGTCATAGGCCATCTGTGCACACTTTCCTGAGTGCAGTCTGTGTACTCATTCACCTGTATGCTGTTTGAACTTTGTGCTTTCGTTTTCTTATGTGATGCTATGTCGTCTGTGCGTTTGTTTGCTGTATAGCATTGGGTAATGTAATATATGCATTTACTCAGTGAGTACTGTTGATATATAAGTTCACCTGTGTGATTAGGCTGATTAGGGGGCATTTGACCATGTCCTGTCCTAGGCTGTTTGTGCACGAGCTCGCCCATGTGCTATTGCATGTTGTATATGGACTGTCTGCTTGCTGTGCTGTCTTGGCTCCATCCTGCAAGAAGAAGCAAGCTAGGGAGGTGACAGCAACTGCTGAAGTTGGGTGGGTGGTCAGAAGGAGTCAAAGGGTTGAGCTACAGGTCAGAGGTCAGGGGTCCCTTTGGGTGAGAGACTGGAAATGGGGGATGGTAGGAAATGATCTGTCCCTGGTCCCATACTGCAGAGTCCAGGTAGAGCCCTTGCAGAGTCTGATTTGAAGTAGTCTAACTATCAAGAAAAATGCCTCATGTGGCCCTGGAGGAGGGGCCTAGGGTCCTTAGGAGAGATACTGGGAGGCTGATAGAGAGTCACAGGGGGAAAGCAAGGATACATCCATGAGAATGCTGAGCAGAGGCTTGAGTGCAGGAGATGTGGGAGCTTCTTCCTCTGCTATGCTTGCTCCACCCTGAGATGCAGAAGGTTAACCAATTCACTCCCATAGAGACTGCAGCCCGAAACTGCAGACCGAATGGCATGGAAGAGGGTGGGTGGACTTTTCTTTCAACTTCCAAGGACAACCTGCAAGTAGAAGAGGCCATCAGTCATTTATGTACATCATGAACTAGACGTGACGGCTTCCCAGTGACTGTGGTCTTGATTCTAAACACATGAACCTCATCTAGACCTCTCCACAGATAAAATCGGGAGCTATGAGACCTCTAAGTGTCTCCTGGGATTCTCCACACCAGCCTGGGGTGGGATGCACTGGAAGGAATCGTGAATGGAGTCAGGAGACTGAATTGTGGCCATGGATTTCTATTGAACAAATCACTTTTCTCAGCTAATCAGTTTGCTCTTGTAGGATGGTGTCTCATGCCTAGACCGCAGAACCAGAGACAGAGGCACTGCTGGCTTAAGGGACCCACAAAGGCTGTGCAGGCTGACAAGCATGCTAACCAACTAGGCGAGCTTCAGGCTCAGTGAGAGACTGAAAAACAAATAAAGGTGGAGAGCCACTGAGGAAAAACATTTTGACAACAACCTCAGGCCTCCCCACACAGGCTCAGCTGCCTGCACACACCCTCAGTAACAGATACGTGCATCACACATGAATACAACATCATAGGACCAAACAAATAAATAACAGGAGGTAAACAAACAAGGGCCAAAAGGAACTGCACTAGCTGCTTTATGATCATTATTATTAGCAGCAATAACTAACTGTTAATGTCAAGTCATTGTTCTGCTTTTGATGACATTAGTCTTTAAAAAAAGAGCCCATGTTGTTAAATTGATATGGTGCATCATTTCCTGGGTTTCTTACCATTTGGCTTTCAGGACAAACTGCTGCCCAGGGTTGTGTGGACACTGTCTCCTCCTCGTGCTTCTGTCCTGAGTCCCAAGGATCAACACTTCCAGGGGAAGCTCTGTTTCCTCCTCTGAAGAAGTGCTGGTGCCTGAGCCTGAATGCAAGGTTCTTCAAGAAAATCCAGGGAAGCCAGGGAAGAGGCAGGAGAGCTCTGAGTATTTCCTGTGATGGGAAGGACTCAGCAGCAAGCACCTGCATCTGGGCTCTGTCCTCGGACCTCCCATTTTGTCATTCCATCACCTTATCAGGAGTCTAGGGCTCATAGCTCACCTCCAGCAGGCTAAGCTTCAGTAAACTGCACCCATAATTCCCTGTGTCTTTCTCATAGTTTTCGGGGATACTCTGAGGGTTGGACCAAACCCAGTGCCCTGTGTTGGTTCCCACACTGATATCCCAACAATGATCAGTCAAGAGAGACACTGCCCATCCCACACTTGAAAGTGGTGATGTACACATAACTTATACCTACCTGGAAGTAAGAAGCACCAAGTTTAACTACAGAAAACTGTGATATGCTTTTAGCTTTAGCTTTAAGGTTTTATTTAATTTTATTTTATGTGTATGAGTGTTTGCCTGCATGTATGTCTATGCACCATGTGCAGGCCTGGTGCCCACAAAGGCCAGAGGAGGGCATGCGATCCCCTGGAAATGGATTTGCAGGCAGTTATGAGCTGCCATGTGGGTACTCAGAAGCCAGTTCCTTTGGAAAAGCAGTCAGTGTCCTTAACCGCTGACCCATTCCTCCAGCCCCATACTGCAAATTGCATAGAGCTTAAGCTAGGCCTGTAGTCTCAGAACACTGGAGGGAGAGGCAAGAGGATCAAGGATTCAAGGACAGCCTTTACTGCATAACAACTTAAAAGCTGTACTGGACTAAGTCCCTACCCCCAGACAGACAGACAGACAGATAGGCACACACAGCAAATCTAAGAAACTAATTTGAATATGTTCATAAAAATTAAAAATATTCAAAGAAGCACATATTTAACCCAGCTTAAACCTTACTTATTTTGTGCACATGTGGTGCTATTGAGTGACATTGTTTTTAAGTATTGGTTTAAAATAATTTAAATTAAAGATAAAACTAAGTGTAAAGGTAAAAGCAAAGTCCCTTTCAGGAAATAATTTCTCCTGAAGTCCCTGGAAAACCTGTTCCTACTGGCAGTTGCTGAATCTGTGAGTGACCAGGTCAGTCAAGTCTGAGGTGCTCCTGATGCTAACACAGCCCTGGGATCAATGTGTGCCGGAGAAGGCATGCACAATCTCAGAGGGACCATTCTGAGCTCAGTCCCACCTACTGGTGTACTGTCCTCAGGTCTCAAGCCAGGCACAGGCAAATTTCACCTCAAGCAGCAGGTCCAGCTGTTTGACCTCACTGCAGGAGCTGCAGAGGTGGGTTCACCTTCTTAGAAGGCCTCCTCGTTGTGCGCAGTCCTGCTGCTGACCAGGATGGGGTGATTAACCACTGTTGGAACAGCCTGCTTCCAGTGGTCAGACGTGAGGAGTGTCCAGAGCAAACCAAGTGTGCAGAATGGTAGCTTCCCTTGAGTAGGCAGACAGGGGGCATTGGTGTTTGATCTGAACAGGAAGTGCCAAGGAGCTTAGGTGTACCCTGAAGATGCAGGGGAAAGGAGTGAGCAGGAAGAGAAGATGTGGGAACAAGGGGAAAAGAGGAGTAGAGAAGGACAGGAAAGAATAGGGGAAAGGAACGGGGAAGGGAGAGAAGATCCAGTGATTAGGGGAAAGAAGAGGGGATGCAGGGAGCAAAGGAGAGGAGAGAAGAGGGGGGAGGGGAGAAGCCAACAGAGGAGAGGAGGAGAGAAAAGGCCAGCCAAGGGGAGAGAAGGGAGGGGAGGGGAGCTTAGCCTGCTGACTTGAATTCCCTGGAAGAATAGAAGAACTAGGCCTGAAGCATATGAAAGAGATGGGTTAGTGCTGACCATATGCCAACACATTCCCTGATTCTTCTTTCTCCTCGGGCATGTTTGTGTGCCTGTGTGTGTGTGTGTGTGTCCGTGTGTGTGTGTGTATGTGTCCGTGTGTATTGTCTCTGTGTGTGTGTGCTGTCTGTGTGTGTGTCTCTATGTATGTCTGTGTGTGTGTCTCTGTGTATGTCTCTGTGTGTCTGTGTGTGTGTCTGTGTCGTCTCTGTGTGTGTATGTCTCTGTTCATCCGTATATGTGTATAATACCTCTCTGTATATTCCTGCTTCTGGGTGTGCATGAAGAGTCCCTGAATCCCCGCTGGTCCCTTAGTCCAGCCTGAATAAGTCATTCTTAGTACCTGTGGGTGGGGGCAACTGTCTTTTCTGTGGAATGGAAGTCACCAAGTCACCTGTAAAGCTCCACCTTGTTGACATCAGCAATAGCCTCCAGCTTCCAGGGACCAGGCAGGACTCCTGGGGCTATGGCATCAGAGGGTGGGGGTGGGAGGACAGAGTGTTCCAAGACCTGGGGGACAGCTACCAGTCCCTTCTTGACTCAAATTCCCTTCCACATTTGCAAAGGAGCAGGCAGGGGGTTCTGCCCTCCATCTGAGCCCTGGCCTGTGTCACAAAGCATTTCTCAAAAGCTCCAAGTTTAGTGAAACCTCAAATGCATTGGGCTAAGGCCTCTGTCCCATCCTGGGATTGAAAGAGTCGTGCAGACTGATGAAAATTGTATCCACATGTTCCTGATTTGCTAACAACTAGATCGTCAAAATACTATTTTTAGGGCTTTTTGATGTCTAGGAAGCCTTTTAAAGTCGTTCAAATATGATTTTTTAGAAGCCATTTTCCTTAGAAGATGGAAACTTTGCTCGCTGCATGTAAAGAAACCCAGTGGAACTGAGGGATTTAAGTCTAGAAATGTCACTGCATTTGACAGGGGGTTAGAAACAGTTTAAATTTCATCCATCACCTCAGGAACCCAAATTAGACAAAATAGCCATCCACCAGGGCATCTGAAGGGTGTCATTTTCCTAAATTTTGTATCCAAATCAGTGATTGTTATCCAAGGGGAAGGGTAGGGACAGGCATTTGTTGGTACCCTGAGCATGGTGCCTGGCACCATAAACACAGAACATCCTATTATTCCAACCTGATGGCACTTCAGGTAAGGAAGTGGTATGTGAAAAGGTGTGTCACTAGACATAGTCATCCAGTGACTTACATACTGAAATTTGGATTCTTTGGACATCAAAATGACACCTCTTCACACATAGTTGCAAAACAGGCATAGCCACCAAACAACATCAAGGACTCTCGCATCTCTTTGGAGCCTTGCATGTGAGCACATATCTTCCCTAGAAGAAATAAGCTCTCACACACCCCTCCCCAGCTCCATCCTGCCCAGGTACTGTTGCTCAAATTAGGCTTCAGCAAGCTCAACCCTTGCCGTGGAGACTCTAAAAGAGAAGGCAGGGTGAAGGTTATACACTGGATCTGAGGACAGCAAAGCCAAGTAAGTGGATTCAGAAGCGGCAAGCCAACTAAGGCTTTTGACCCCAGCAGTGATCAGAAAGAAGCAAGGTGTCAGAGGTATGCATGATCTATGGTCATCAGCCAGCATCTGAAACTACGCTAATTGGCTAGCTCATTCAAATTTCAATTAATCAAAATAAAGCTAAAGGTTGCAGCCTCCCTTTTGTGTTGTGTCTCAGAAAGTCACTGTACCAATTATGGCTGGGAGCTAGTGAATGGCATAGTCCAACCAAACACACATTACCTTAGCTGCAGAAAGTTCTAGAGGGCAGTGCAAGGGCCTCCTGCTCTGGGTATTTTAGATTAGCCACATACAAAATCCCACCACCCTTTTCCTCTGGGTCCTGCCAAAAAAAAAAAGCTGCTGCTATCCAGATTGTGATCTGCGCTCCTGTGTCCTGTCTCCTGTTTCCTCCTAACATGACCCATGATGACAGTTGCTGGAAGACCTGAAGGTTAATGTCTCTGGCAGTTCCTAGGCTCCCAGAGGCAGTTGTATGCTCTGCCCTCTGTGTTTCCCTTCCCTGGCTTCAGAATGCTGAGGAGGGGGTGAGGGGGTGGGGAGAGGAAGACCTAAGGCACATAGGGCACAGCAGGGCCAAGGAGAAGCTGCCAGGGAGGCAGACATCTGTGCCCAGACAGATAGAGTTTCACTGATAGGATCTTTCTTGCTATCCTTGTAAGAGATAAACAATTCGCCAAAGCAGCTTTGGGGAGGAAGTGCCCCGCTGAGAAAGTGGCACTCGGAGGCCAGCCGCTCACCCCTGCGGTCACAGACCCAAGGGGAGGAAGGCAAGGCAGCAGGGAGGGAGAGAGGGAGGAGGAGGCCACCCAGGCTTTGCACAGGTGACAGGAGTGACAGGGCCCACACCTCAGATGGCAACAGAGAGAAGAGTGTGAGCTGGCACGGGGAGGGGGGGTCTACGTTCTGTGAGAAGCGAAACCAAGGAAATGACAAGAGGGTTAGCCTAGACAGCATGTCTCGTCTCTCGTCTAGAGGGCTCTCACACACCGCAGGGTCCAGCGTCTGTGGTGTGTGTCCACACCCTACCGCTCCAAAGGTTTCCCCACGGCCTATCTAAGGCACAGGTTCATCCTCCTTAAAACAGGGCATCTGTAAGAAAGACTCCGAATAAGATGTAGCCTCTGCCAGAATCGATGGATTGTTCTTCCAAGAGTGGGTTTCAGGAGGAGGAATGGGTGGATAGGAACTCAATTCTGACCAATGGGTATGCAGTATTTTCTCAGTACCTGCGAGGACTGATTCCAGGAAGTCCTCAGGTCCCTCATACAAAATGAAATATTTGCATACACACACACACACGTGTGTGTATGTATGTATGTATGTATGTATGTATGTTATGTATGTATCCTGCTTTGCCCTGCAATCAGCTCCAGGCTTATCTATAGCAGGAATGCAGTATACACGATATTCTAATAACAGACAGGTGTTTAGGGCGCCATGTCAAATGAGCTGGGAAGGGCCTGGTTCAGTTTCCACCCTCATGGGTAGCATGGCTGCACAAGTAACTGCCTAGGAAACCAGAAAGAAAGGTCAGGGGCCAGGGAGGAGGAAGATAATGTAAAGCTTTAGGTGTACAGCTAGCTCTCTCTCGTTAAGAATTTTGTCTACTGGGGACAATTTCTCAGCAGGGTAAGGGCCTGGAATTCCAGTTTACTTTCCTGGTAAAATTGCAAAGGAAACACATAAAATGCCTTGTTCAGTCAAAATTTCAGAAAACCAAGTAACTTGGTTTGTTTCTTAGTGTATCTCACATAAAGTTTGTGGCGTGGTGGTACTTAAAAATACCTTGCTTGTCTGAAATACAATGTAACGTCACCAGGTAACTTGTGTTTTATATAGCAGTGCGTATATAGGAATCAGTAAAAAAAAATAAAAAAATAACTGGCCTTTGGGCTTGTTATTAATCTGTGTGCATTTGAGAAGTTTAACAAGTTACTCAGTTAGATTCAGGGCAGACACGTGGTGAGCAAGACAGACACACTCTGCTTGTTGTTTCCTACCGCTGCTTCTGCAGACATCTGCCCCAGGAGAGCACAGTCACTAAGCCAGCCAGACAGGACAGAATCCCAAAGACAACCAGTGGTCCCTAGCCCGGTAACTTGGAGATTGTGGAAGGATCTGAAATGCAGCTCAGCAGGCATCAGGATGGAACAGACCAATCGATCCTGAAGCATCAGCAAGTGATGAGAG
Organism: Ellobius talpinus; assembly: GCA_001685095.1. NCBI lineage: Eukaryota > Metazoa > Chordata > Mammalia > Rodentia > Cricetidae > Ellobius > Ellobius talpinus. Next base: position 34,816 of record LOJH01000795.1, read on the forward strand.
TCCCTATCCCATCTGTGCCTCATCCTTACTCTGGCCTCCACTTAGAGGTACAGGAGGCCCTTCTCACTCAGTGCAAACCAGGGGGGGTTTCTCAGACATTTTATGGGGGCACTGGAGAGATGGATCAACAGTTTAGAACACTGACTGCTCTTCTGGAGGACCTGGGTTCAGTCCCGGCACCTGCATGGTGTCTCACAACCATCTGTAACTTCAGTTCCAGGGACCCAATGCCTTCTTCTGGTTTCCTCAGGCACCAGGCACACATGTTGTACACAGACATACATGCAGGCAGTCACCCGTCCATGTATAATAATAATAATAATAATAATAATAATAATAATAATAATAATAATAA
>LOJH01000795.1:35207-53340 GCA_001685095.1 Ellobius talpinus
TAATAATAATAATAATAATAATAATAATAATAATAATAATAATAATAAAATAGAACTATTAGCCGATTTTGACTAGGGCCCAGCCTTTTACTCATTGGTGCTTGCTGATCCTGTTTATTTAACTAATGAGTTTTTCTCATTTTCCCTACCGTCCTGTTACATTCAGTGACTTTCAGATTTGTCTTTCTGTCTTTACCAAACAGTCCCCTTGGCCTGGAGTCCCCCTGTTTACTCTAATCAGGACAATCCTAGTACATCCTTTGTTTCTCCCGCTTAGTATGTTCCTCTCTTAAAGTTTCTAACCATGACGAATATGGATCAGAGGATGACCTGGACCAAGAAGTGTTTAAAAGTGTGATGGTCTTCCCAAGAATTAATAGGAAGCTTTCTGTTTTGAACAGTGTGTTGGTGGGAGGGGGGTCCCCTTGTCAGGCCTGCCCTTCTGGCATTGTTTGAGGCCATAGAGAGCTTCGGTTTTCAAGGTGCCTCTCCTCACAACACTAAAAGCCTTCTTGAGGGTGGCCACCATGATACAACAGTGTGGACTTGCTGTTGTTAAGAATGGCTTTTTTATGACCATGTTGCCTCTGTCCCCTGGGGGAGTTTTAATTCTAGACAGTCACCTTGCTTGACATCCACTGAGGAGGTGATGAACCATTCATTATTTAAAGGTTTGGAAGTCACAGGAACTACTGTATCTAACCAGATTGGATTGACTTTTTAGCTCCTGTGATTAATAATTCATGAATCTGAGGATATGTGAATTGGGTGAGCACTAACCTGCTAACAGCACTCCATGTTACTTTACTGAACACCCTGACCCAACCATCCAAAGCCATGTATCAGGGAACCTGTTTCATTGTTTCAATCCATGATCAATATTTCATGATTAATGGACCCATATGTTCCCCTAGGTCTCCTGTCGTCCCCAATTCACATACGGGGTTCCACGTGATGATGTACAAAATGCCTTCTTTGAGAAGAAAGAGTTTGGCTTCTTCTAAAGAGAATCCACACCCTCTTGACACACAAGATGGTTTGGGTTTTTAGTCTTTCCTCCTTGGATTTCATATAAGGTCTAAATGGTCACTGTCCCAAATTCATGTTTGGACCTCAAAGCAGCAATTTGCTCTGTGAAACAAGAGGACAGTTTGGCAAGCCCTGTTTTAGACGGGTCCTGACAGTTTCAAGGGACTGATATTTTCTTTTGCCTGGTTAAGATGGATGGACACTGTAAATATTACTGGGGACCCGGGGTGTGTGCTCCACCTCTGTCAGTGACCAGGTGTGTGACCTCAACCTAATCGCTCTTTTCTCTCAGGTTTTCTTTTAATTTATTGCGTGGAGACAAAAACTAGCCCCCAGGTGTTGCTCAGAATGGAGCCCGGTTATGTAAGGCAACTACTAAAGGTATCTGGGTTATGGCAGCCCTCACATCGTTTATTCCTTTAATATGTGTGAGCTGTTAGCTGCTATTAACATGACTAAATATTAAATGTTATTTAAGATGTTTTATTAGTCAATAAAAAACATTAAGCCACACTGTTGGCACAAAGTACTGCGTAAATGACGAGATTTTGAAACAGCTTTAAGGAATCACTATGGATGTTATCCAGCCTTTAAAGCAGCTGGACTTTTGGACACAGGTTGAAGTGATGTAAGAATTTCTTTCCGCAGAAGAAGACCTGATCTGCAATCAACAAATCACAGGGCATTAAAATCCAAAGTGTAAGAGCATTTACTCTCCCGACTTTCTCTGAAAACTCCTAACTGCTGATTGTTTGGAGGAAACGCTACCTCCACCCAGGGAAATTTGACTCTGCAAATCACTCCACAGAGTGCTGGTGAACAAGCAAAGATTCAACAAATTTAAAGCATTCAAAAAGGGGGAGACATGGGAGAGGTTGGTGTGGGGAGAAAGGAAGGGGAAAATGATGCAATTATATTTTAAATAAAAATAAAATGAAGCAAACAAAAATACCAAAATGGATGATGGGGAGAGATCTGAGAGGTTAACTGGAGCCTAGAAACGTTCTCTGTGTTGTGGCTCCAGTGACCACATCTTGCCTTGTCTGTCTGTTCAAGGACAGCCTCAGGTGGACAGAGTTTGGAATGCTTGGCTCATCACAACTGTAGGTGGTCCAGATTTTCTTTAAGACGGACAATGAAAGATGATTTTGTAGAAATTTTTACTGCGATTTTTAACTTGTTTGCTTTGCCTGCATCTATGTGTGTGCACCATGCACATGCTGGTGTCCACAGAGGGCAGAAGAAGGTGCCAGGTCCTGGGAAATGGAGTTACAAATGCTGGGGATTGAACCCAGGTCCTCTGCAGAGCAGCCAGTGCTCCTAGCTGCTGAGCCATCTCTCCAGTCCTACTGTCATATTTACTAAGTCCAGAAACTGAAGTCTGAGTGCACTGATCTCAGACCTGACTATTAGTCTTCCAAAAAGAATAATTGACCTTTGAACCCTGATTTTTGGCATCCTGGGGATTAAAGAGAAGAAAGTTTACCTTCTGGTCTCTAAAGTCTATTAGCAAAGAGGTGTGGTGGGATTTCTAACTGCTTCTCAGTTTTCCTGGTCATCAACAGTTTCCATGTCCGGAACGTTAAGGACCATTTCATAATACTCATGCACTTTTAAACCACAAGCTTTGTTTTAGGTGAGAAGGTGAGATCCCTCCAGAGACACCACCTTCCCTTTCCTGAGTGTGCACCTTCCCTTCCCAGGAGCTGAGAGAAGGAAGACAAAGAAAGAAGCCAGAGTGGCCCTCACCTCCCTAATACCACCTTTGACCAATAATGAGGACTAAGCCAAAGCCGAAGATTGCTCGGTCAGTTAAAATGCCATCCCCAGCACGGAGCTAAAAACCTGGATGCAGAGTCGGGCTCCTGTAATCTCAGCTCTAAGGGAGCATGGAGAGACAGAAGATCCTTCGGTCTGTCTGCAGTCAGCATAGACAGCTGGGTGAACGCCAGGTTCAGTGTTTGGGTAGGGATGGGAGAAGACAGCCAAGTCGACCTCTGGCCTCCATGCCTGCACATATGCACATGCACCCACAAGCAAGCACGCACATGAAAGAAACGAAATGAGGGAGGGAGGACAGGAGAGATATACAGATAGAGAGGGCTAGCGCTAGATGGAAATAGAGATAGAGAGAGCTAGAACTAGAGAGAGAGAGAGGCAGAGGAAGAGACAGAGGCAGAGAGCAAGCTCCCACTAGCCCGGAAGGGGCTCGGTCCTTCGGTTTCCAGATCTGCTGGAGGCATTTTTCTCTTAGCTTCACTGTAACTTCATCCTCCCTCAGATGCGTAAATGGAAATCAGAACAGGGACAGCATGCCATTTGGACCAGTCAAACCATCGTCTCCACTTGGTCTTCCTTTCCAGTCCACTGCAGGGAGATTGGGGCACGGGAGAAGGAGGAAAAGAATGCTTTGCCTAGGCATTGCTGCAGCCTCTCCCCTCCCCTGCATTTTCTAATCCCAAGGTTTTGAAGGGACAGGGACAATGCTCTGTGGACCTTACAGGGCCGGAGTCCCACCTCTTCGGGACCTGCTTGGAGAAGCCCCTCAGCTCTGGTGTCCCAGCATGGTGTGCCTCCCTCAGAGGTTGAGGAACACCAGGGCCTAGGAAGCAGGCTTCTCCTACCCAGCATTCCAAACAGCACTGAACAGAAGCAGCCAGCAATTGTCTTGGTAAAATGCCCCACCCCCACCGGGGATCAGGAAGAGCAATCATCCCCCACCTCTCATCAATTCCGTGCCTGCGTCTTTTGCATTTTCCCGCAGAACCATTTGCAGGCACAACGTGTTGATCTTTAGAGATGATCTAGTGATCATGACAACCCAGCCTCTCCCGCTACAGGCACCGAGAGATGAAAATTGCCTCCGGTCCACTCCTATACACCCAATCTGTACCTCTGGACGCCGGTCCCGAGGTGAAAATGCAAACAGAGCAGATATTTAGAATCGTTTTGACAGTTCATAAAATTAAGCAGGGATTAGGGATTCGCTTTTTTAAATAATGCCAGAGGGTACACACCGTGGTAATCATATCACTCAGCAACAGGTCCAGTCAAAGTTGAGTGGACTAGGGAGGAAGAGGGAGGGGGCGGGGGCGGGGAGGAGTCAGGCTATTAAAGCTGGCACATACCCGCTGCTGAACATCCAGTTTTCAAGCTTCAAATTAACTGGCAGCTCCCAACACCAGCCCTATCCTTTCCTTCCACGGATCTGCCACTCTTCCCAAACCAGAATCCCGTCCCCATCACCCACAATTCCCTTTGGCACCAGCAATGATACTGGGTGGGGCTCTTGAGCCATCTCAATTCCCAAATGAGAGGCTGGGGTTATAAACAGAATTCAGTGTAACATCAGAGGAAAGGGTGTAGCCCCACCCCTCAGACAGATGACTGTCCCAGTGAAGTGCGTTCTGCATCAACACCTCATTCCACACTTTGGATCCTACTTCACCCTCTTGAGAGCTGTAAGATGGGCTTAGATATTCCCACAGAGGAGAACTTGGATGCAAAACCATACACCAGGCCCCAGGATAGAGGATCATCACTTCTATTCAGGAGGCTTCTAATCCCTATGCCATTGAGTGCCTGGGCCATTGTCTCTCTGCCCTCAATAGGTATCTCACTGCTTTCACTCTGTCCTCCTGGGACACTTTGGCACAGGAACATTGAAATTAGCATGAACCTGGGCTTTGTCTCAATGGATACGACTCAGGGAGAGCTATGGCTGTGTCCTGTGAGTATTATGGGGTGGTGGATCTAGAGATTGAATAGGACTTTGGCGCATTCTTCTCTTGTGAAGGGATATGTGTGCCTACATGGATAAAAAGGTCACTTAGAAGCAAGCAGGCAGGCGATCACAGAATGAACCACTGTGGGAATGTCCTGTCTTGTACGTCTCCTGCCACAGCCATGTCACTGTTCATCATATGACTTGCTTTGGCTAGTGATGTTATTTTTGCTCTATTACTCTTTTGGCTTTTTGGGGGTGCCCACCACCTGGCCCCCAAATAAATCATACATGGAATCTTATTCTTAGTTATGAGTGCCTAACCTTAGCTTGCTCTGTTTCTTGCCAGCTTTTCTTGACCTAAATTATTCCATCTGTCTGTAGCCCTGGGGCCTTTATCTTCCTCTTTTCCTTTATGTCTTTTCTTTCCTCGTCACTCTGTGCCCAGCTGTGTAGCTGGGTGGCTGGGTGTTTGGCCCTTGAAGTCTTCCTCCTCTCTCATTCCCAGATCCCTTTGCTCCCAGATTTCTCTTCATATTTATCCTCTCTGCCTGCTGGCCCCGCCTATTCTTCTCTCCTGCCCCACTATTGGCCATTCAGCGCTTTATTAGACCATCAGGTATTTCAGACGGGTACAGTAACCCAGCTTCACAGAGTTGAGCAATTACAACATAAACAGAAGTAACATACCTTAAAACAACGTTCCCCATCAGGCTAGCCCCATGACAGCAGAGGGGATGTGCACTGAGTGGAGATGCTAGAATCCTGATTTGGCTCTGTATCTTTCCATTCCTCTTCTACCACACCCCAGGAGGAGGCAGTGCTGCAGAGCCATGGACTTCCTGTGCCTCCTGAGATGACCACAAAACATGAGTTCCTGGCAAAGCTTTGCTGCTGTGACTTGGGGGTTGCTCGCTATTCTTGGATAGTTTCAACTGACTGACACAAAGTTGATTCCATGGGTTCTACTGTAACTGGAGGGTTCTCTCCCACCTGCCCGTTCCTAAACACTCAGTGGCTTGTATTAATTATAAAAGTTTGGCCAATGGCTCAGGCTTATTACTAACTAGCTCTTATTTTTAAATTAGCACATTTCTATTGCTCCATGTATTGCTACATGGCTATCGTATTACCTCACATCTTGCTTCTCCAACAGCTGCTGGCATCTCTCCAACTATGCCTTCTTTCTCCCTGTATTCAGTTTGACTTTCCCACCTAGCTATATTCTGCCCTACCATAGGCCAAAACAGTTTCTTTATTAATCAATGGTAATAAAACATATCTACAGCATACAGGGCAGCAGCCCACATCAGCCTACCATGCTCATTTCTGTCATCAAGCCTTCTTTTTCCATCCAACCTGACACTGCTTTGATGCTGGTACTCTTTGCTTTCATATTTATAAAAGTGGTCTGTAGGATTTGTATTGCCTTCTGTTCCATTATCCACAGCTTTGCCAGAGAAATCTCCACAAAGCACACTTCCTTTGTATCTTTCCCATAGAGCCCTTCATTACCTCTTTTAGCTTCGCAATAGAACCCAAGGTGCTCTCTTCCTCCCAATCCATTTTCTGTCTCTGTCTGATCTCCTACCACAGATCCTGCCCAAGCTGCCACCCCTGTGTCTCAGTTTCCCATCAGTGAAACTGCACATCAGGCTCCACCTCTTCCCTGCATGCTCCCTTCTGGGCTCTGTGGCCTGCCTGTGTAACAGCAGCTCCCACCATTCCAACCTCTGCCTGTCCTTCTCCACCCTTTACTATCCAAACTCATTGCCTCTTCTAGTGCTTGCTTCTATCCTGCCGTGTTCTCCCACTTTGTCACCTCAGCACTTTATGCAAACATAGACCACTGGAGTCACCATTTCAGATCCACAGCAATGAACACTGCTCAACAAAGCACATCCTTCCTCCTTAAAGGATTAAGGCTCATCACTGATGCTTTCTTGTCTCAGCAATGGAAACCTAACACAACAGGGATGTCAACAATAATGAACTGGAAGCTATCTAGCCCTGGTGCATGCTGTGCGGGGAAGGTCCCACTGCAATCTTTATTGCATGGATGAGAACACTGAAGGTGCTATGATCAAAACCCAAAATACAAGAACTCCATTATCACACAGCGTCCTAAGACAACACCATTTGCTGTTGTCTTAGGTAAGCATGGCCAGGTAAGCAGCAGAGGCAAGCCCCCACCCATATTCCCTGATGTCCAAGTTACATTCCTTCTAACTCACTGTGGCTGTTTCCGGACAATACAACTTGGACAGCCAGAGACTAATTGTCCTCGTTAAGTCATGAGGCTCTTCGGAGCAGTCAAGCAGGGCAGATACAAAATGGTGCCCTCTGGGCATGATGTGGGGGGGTGCTGCCACATTCATCAGATCCCAATAACTGCTGTTGCCTGCACAAGACCAACACAAGATCAAGCCAGTGGACATTCCAGCATGGGGAGGAGGGGAGGTGCTAATGAAATCCCACCTCTAAATGAGCAGCTATTGGCTGTTGGTAGCTGCTGCAGGCGGAAGAATAATTTTTCTTCAGGGGGTGTGACATCCTGTTCAGCCTGCAGGGGATGTGCTACGCTGTGGTTGGGGCCACCCCAGGTGGCACAGTGGGGTGATGCCTCTGAAAAAGCTGGGTCCTACAATGCTAACTGTGGGTTCAGGGTCTAAAGCTGGAATCTGGAGAAGTGGGCCAAACATGTGAATGACCTGCTTCCTACCTAAATCAAAACAGAGGTCCCTGAGCTGGGGATATGGCTCAGTCAATGAAGTACTTGTTGTGCAAGCATAAGGAGCAAAGATGAGTACAGAGAGGGCAGGTAACATTGAGCTGTAAGATGTGAAGTCCTCAGAGTCAACTTCTCTTCTCCCTTTCCCAGCCTCCTTAAAGGAATATATTTTTCTTCATGTGCTACCACTAAGGAAGTTTCGACACCATTTGGAAAAATGAGATGAATTGCTCAAAATGACCCAGCCAGGTAGGTGTCCAAGGGCAGGTCCCACACAGATCCTCATTGCCGAGTCTTACTCTCTCCAGCTCCCAGGATATCGCAGGGGGACTTGACCAGTCACGGGCTGATTTTCCACATTAAGTAATGAGTTCCCTGCTCCTCTGAGCAGTCAAGCAGATTCTGGAGATTTCCCTGGTAAGAAGGCTCTGAAAGGCAGCCTTGCTTTGATGAGGGAAGGCGGCCGGATTACAGAGACAATCCCCTTCTGCGCTGTGGAAACCCCATAGCTTTTGGCATGGTAATCCCTGCTCTGTGGAATCCCTCAGAGCAGAATCTAATATGAAACGTCTACCTTGAACGCGGGCCTTTGTATCTGGGGACATGATGGAAGTTCGGATGGGAGGCAGTATATTAACTCCCAATGATTTGTTTTTAGAGGGAGGCTTTCTCCAGACTCTAAATCCTTTGAAGTATGAGGCCACGGATGCACAGAGATTTCACCTTCTAGTCCTGTAGCCTTATAAATTCAAGCCAGTGACAGCAATTAAACCCACAAGCGGAAGACATCCTCTTAGAAGGAAACCCACAACACACGTATGCTGTATTTTATATTCAAATCATTGTAATTATTACTTCTAGAAAATAATGTGTCTGAATAGGGTTGACTAGAAAATGAATCATAAAACAAGATACTAATATTAAATAGAGCACATTAAATTATTTCTGTGGGAGACGTGAGATAGATAACTGGCTTGCCACTCGACAGATAGAAATGGCTATGATACAAAGTAAATATATACAGCAATTTCCAAAAGGCATTGTGGGTCTGGTTTTGTTTTATATTAATAAGCTGATTTAATCAATGTGACAAAGCAGCGATCTGTCTTTGCCTAACTCACAAAGGGCCCAGCAATAGCAGAGCATTGCTACACCAGGATCTTCATCTTCAAATCAATGTGGGATTACTAATTATTAACACTTGCCATTATCACTGACAATATTATTTTTATTAACAATTATTATTATTTCCTGTTAGGGGTGGTAGTTCAGACCTTCCGAAAGAAGTGTAGCTTCCATTGATGGTACAGTAGGTTGATTGGCACTTGAGACAAACTCTGTAACAGACACTTGGGGTACTGAAGCTCCCTCTTCTATAACATTGAACTTGACCTGAAGGGAAGAAATCTCTAATATTGAGATGTTGATGGTTATACATAAGACTTCCCAGGCAAACAAGCATAGAGGACTGATACAGACCACATTTTTAGAATCAGGAAAATTTACATGAGTGGCTTTTCTCCTTTATTGGGGTGGGTGTTTGTTGTATGTTGTATGTGTTGTTAGTGTGTGTGTGTCTGTGTGTGTGTGACTTGCTCATGAGTAAGTGGATGCACAATCTATTCACACATATGTGGAGGCCTCAGTAAATTATCATGGGTCTTCACTGGTCTCTCACTCTCCTGGGAGTTCATTGCTTTTGGGTGGCTGATCAGGGAGCTAGCTATCAGGCTCCAACTAACACCACTCTTATTGCTGTAGTTAAAGGCATATGCAGCCTTAGTTGACTTTTCTGTGGGTTCTAGGGATTCAAACTTGGTCCTTTGCCTTTTCAGAGCAAATGATCTTATCCACTGAGCTACCTGTCCATCTCCATGACTGATTTTCTCACGTAGTACCCTGTGAAATCGACAGTCTTATCTGTAGAAAAGTGACTCACACCACTTAAAACTGCGAATTAGTAATCCAACTGACCCTGTGCTGCTCTTATTTTAGATATTAGGTACTTCATAAATATTAGTAGAATAACAGAAATGATAAATATCAGATGTGACCAATATGTTCATCATATTGACTTGGCCATCTACAATGTACACATATATGGAAAGGGTATATTATACCCCTACACACTTATGTAATTGTGGTGTTTCACTTTTAAAAAATAAAATTCTAATACATAAACAACCTATGAAATGGGAAATAAATGCCAGCCCAACTCACTAGAAACGTAGGAAAATGTAAACTCAATCCCGGCTATGATTTCTGTGACTGGGCTGGGATGTCTCAGTCTATGTTAGGGCTACAGCTTTTTTTGTGTGTGGGTGTGCTTGTACAGGATTTGGGGAGTACCTCCCAGTGGAAGGCACTGTTACTCTGAATGGCGGGAAGAGTGGAACTCATCCAGACAGCCTGGAGGAGCATGAACAGCCTCGAGCACCAGCAATCCCAGACAGCGCCGCACATGTGTGTATACGTCTGTATGCTGCCAATCATCCACAGCTCCTCACTGGCAGATGTTCTTCCCGTGGGTTGAAGCTGGGATGATGTCCCCAGACCTCTCTAACCACCTCTGAAGTTAGAGCTTTCTACTACCCTGAGCTTTCTCACCTTTGAAAATCTGCCCTCCATCTTTGCATACATGATTTGAAGGACATGGGGTATGAAATGGAGATGGTATGTTAAAAGCAAAGCTTAAAGCAGATTCCTGCAATTTAGTGTGACTTACCATGGTAGGAAGACATTCCGTATTAATATTGAGCAGATATTATTGGAGTCAGCTCTCTTCATCCCACACCCCCATCTGCAACCACCTAAAGAAGAAATTGAAAGAAGGAAGGTGATACGGTGACCCCTTCCTTTCCCTCTGGCTTGCCATCGCCTAGTCACTGGGAAGGGGACATACCAAGTTAGTGTCACTTTCACCATTGCCATGGAAACTGATAGAAGAGTTTATTTGGGCTTATGGTCCTAGACTTATGGTTCTCCAGGGAGAGTCCATCATGATGAGGGAGACACAGCACCTAGGGACCGTAGCAGGAAAAAGATCACATTTTCAACAGTAAACACCAGGCAGATAAAGTAGAAGTAGGCCTAGGCTATGAACTCTCGAAGCCAGCTCCCAGAGACATACGTCCTCCAGCAAGGCTCCATCTCCCAAATCTTCCCAAACAACATCACCAACTGGGAACCAAGTGTTCAAATACCAAGCCTATGAGTGACATTTCTCCCTCAGACCTCCACCCTTAGCTTAAGTTGCTGATGAATCTTTCCAAATTTCTTTCATTGACTCACACTCTGGGCAGCCCAATCTCTCTGTTACATCTCTCCTCACCCCTGCCCTATCCAGTTGTGGTAGAAGGCTGCCACTATTTTCCTTAATAACACCTTGATGCCACTCACTGATTGTGGCATTCAGTGTCACATGGATATCAGATTGCTGCCTAGGTTTTTCTCTGGTGGGAGTTGAGCTGGGTCAAAGGACCCATCACCACTGTAGGTGCTCCCATCCCAGCGCCCTGCACTTATTTCTCATAAAGAATGGATGCTCTAAAGGATACCCCAAAAGAAACATGGGCATGTCAACCTTGGAGGCTCTAGCCTTCCCTAATGATGTGATAATATCCAGGCATCTTTTAATTATGATAACTTCCTCCATATACAACACAAAGCCATTACACGGACAGAAACATATTCTTCAAGTGTTTGGTTAGAAATTGGCGTAGTTGTACAAAATAAGATGAAGCATCTTGGGGATGAGGGTAAGCCGGGGAGCTTGTTGTTTTGGGTGTAACCTGCCACGGTGGAGCCCTAAGTAACTTAGGGGTGGTAAGAATAATCAAGAACATTGGGGCAGGAGAGGCTCCCAGGCCCAGAAAGGAGGCAGCCACCAGCCAGGGCACGCATCTATTCCTTTCCAACTCTGAACATGTGATGGCAGTCGGAGAGACAGTTGTCTCACCCAGCTAGAGAGAGCACCTGGGTGATGGATGTGAAAACAGGGAAATAAAGGAAAAGTGGTCGGAAAGACTACAAGTACCAGTGAAAGGAAAATGGTAACCCCTAGACATGACGAGGCCCTTGCACACACCAAATTTTATCAGCTGTGGTTACCTGTGCCACGCCCATACGAGGTCAAGCCAGTCAAGCTTCCATCATGGATGGGGACGGCTTCTTGAGGTCCTACCCCTAGCTGGGGAGTTGTTGGCACTTTAGAGTCATGGCCACAGGTATGTTGTCCATGCTCCAGGAGGTGACCTCACACCCGTGGATAAATGGCAGGCTCTTATTAGATACAATGGTGTCTGAAAAAAAAGGGCATGAAATTGGAGCACATATAGGGGTGAAAATAAGGGCAAGCTGGAGGGGGATGGGGGTGGATATGATTGCAATACACTGTACACACCGATGGAACTCTTGAAGATTAAAAACAGTTAAAAAGAGATGCTGATGATCTGAAGAAGAAAAGGAAAGGAAATTCTCACTTCTGAGCAGAGAGGAGGTTAATGTCAGGCTCATACGAGACCTGCAGGGATTTCTTTGGGTTGGGCTGCGGTGTATTTGAGGTTTGGTTTCCTTTGCCAGGAGCGTTTAGGATAGCTACAGTGACAAGGTAAGTGTGTGTGCGTGTGTGTGCATGTGAGTGTGTGTGTATGCATGTGTGTGCGCACATGTGTGTGTATACGTGTGTGTGTGTGTGTGTGTGTTTACTCAGGGCATGCCCTCCTACCCATGGCATCATGGTACCTTCCCCTGGAAGCCTGCAGAGTTCCCGGGACATCAAGGTCTGCCTTCCCGTATAGCACTTTCCACTCCGGGTTCCATCAGCTGTCTTACTGTCTGCATTCAGTGTGTGCCCTTGAGGTTGGTGACTTGGGAATATTTATCACTGAAGGAGTGACGATGTTCTACCTCAGTGAAGGAGCTAGCTCACACTCACTCCAGCCGAGCTCTTACCTGTTAGAGCCTGTGGTCTCACTTCCTCAGCTCTGGTGGAACTGAATATTTAAATAAATGGAAACTTCGGCATTTCACACCAAACACTTTCATTGATAAAATTTACAAATCTGGGCCAACTCCCTAGCTCAGGTTCTTCCTAATATCTGGTATTAGGGGCTGGAGAGATGGCTCAGTCATTAAGAGAAATTACTGCTCTTGGAGATAGCTGGGTTCAGTTTCCAGTACCCACATGACCACTCCCAAGTGCCTGGACCTCTAGTTCCAGGAGATCCCACACCTTCTTTAGTCTGCACTATCTCCTGCACATACATGGTGCACATAAACTCACACATGGTCACACACTACACATAGATAAAAATGAATAAATTAAATCTAATAATAGCCAGGCTGATGCTATTAAAAGATAATATGCTAGAGCCTGAGATCTATCTATGTCTATAAAACTTCAGTAAAATTGTACTTACTTCTTGGATGTTAAGTTATATTCATTTGTGTTACCTCTATGAAAGGCATCACAGGATGAAGGAATGGCAATATCATATGAGACAGTACAAAACAAAACTTTAACGCAATTGGTAAAAACTGATGAAAAAGGTGTTGCCAACCACAACTACATTTTACTTCACAAATATTATGAAAAAGACTTGAGATAATTTTGAAAAGTTACTAGACAACTCTGGGATTTGGTGACATTCCAGTACGTTTTGCTAGTTGTCAATGTAAGAGAAATACAATTAATGGGGGGAATTAAAAATGGTAATTATAATAATTAGCATGAAGAGACAAGTGAATCCTACCATAGCAGAAAGAATGGCAGTTTTGAAAAAGAGGTGCAGCATTTACACATGAACTTCCACAAGAAATGGCCCAGCAACTGCAAGAACCAACCTGTGTGCTGGGCCTGTGTGTGTATGACCGTGAGCTTCTGGTTCTAAAGTACAACCTCTGTGACATTCAGATTCCTGCCAGTGAGGCTTAAGGCACCATTGACAGCACCACACCACACTCTGGCACATGTCTCCTGGTGTAGGGTTTGGAATCCAGAGGGCGGCTCCACCACCAACGTGTCTTCAGCTGTCAGGACTCCACTTGGAACTGGGGAGAACTCTGGGCTGCTGGGAAGTCTATAGGTGCCACTGCTTCTTGGTCAGAGGCATTTTCCCAGAATCCCACCAACTGGATCATTCCATCATAGAGGAAGCCGGGAAAGCAAACCATGCCTTTGGAGAGGGAGGAGTAAAAGAAGGATCCATTTGGCCTACTGTCAATCGGGGCGTGTCTCGGAGACTAAGGATCAGGGACCTTTAGCCACAAGATGTGAACTGCTGTCTGCTGAGCTCATCAGTGACTGCCACAGACTTCCCCTGGTGGCCTCGGCTAGGGTCTTTTTGTTTCCCAGCTTGTTTGGTACAGAACTTGGCATGGGAAAGAGTCTATGTAAGAATGACTTCAGCCCACAAGGTAGGGGAAATGACATGGGGCTGTCCTTGATAACTTGTTGATACTCAGAGAGGGCATCCACTGAACGTATCTGGACGTCTCTTATTTGTCTCCCAACTGACTCACTGCTGTGTCTCGCTGGCGCTCTCTTCTCACTGACTGGCTCCACCCTCACAGACTCAGCTCAGCCATCTATGCTACCACTGAAGCAACTCTTGTGGCATTCCTCTAGCAGGCTGTGCTAGATAGTCCCATGTTGGCAGCTTCTCTCCTTCTCACCTCCCTTCCTCTTCTCTGGTCATCTTTTTCTCACCCCCAATCTTCTAAAAATATCAAAATATTTTCCTCTCTGTACTCTCCCTTTGCCTGCCCCATGAGACAATGACTGGATAGAAGAGAGGGACTCATCTTCTTGGGATCTCTCAGAAATCACCTCAGCAGGGCATCTGAGCCTTGACCCACATCCCTTGTGTTGCTCCAAGTGTCTTGCCTAAGACGGTAGGATCTGCACCACAGTCTACTTGCAAAGAATATTCTGTCTGCTGCAGAATTCAGCTTTATCAATACTAAGGTGTTCAGGGCAGAGGGAGGTCGTAGAAATTCAAAGCCAACTCAGGTCTCTAGACCTAAGCCAAGTTTGCTCACACAGGGAAGGAGGGCTTTGGGGACACCCCAGCTTGGTTTAACCACTGGACTGCCATCCCTCATGATGACCCCAATCGTCCTGTATGTTTGATACCATCTCTCAGTCCTGGAAGTCTCTGTCCTCAAGTGGCAATCTCACAGGGGCTCATGGGACTCCCTGCCATGTTTGTCATTTCCTCTCAGTGACCATGGCATCTTCCATGTTCTGATTTCCCACGCTCCACTGGCGTGGGCTGGAGAGGCAGCTTGTTTCTGGGAAGCAGGTGTTGTGGAAGTAAATCGAGCCTGGAAGACAGCCGGTTTGGCAGAGTCCATCCCAAGGGACCCCAGGGCTCCGAGCGTTAGCTGTCACAACTGCTCCTTGTGGGGCCGGAGGGCCAGGCCTGCCCATCCCTGTCCAGATGTTTGGGCAGGTTGCCAGGATGCGTGCAGAAAACTGCCATTCACTTAACTAAGGTGTAATAAGCATTAATGCAGCTCCATTCTCAGTGCTTTGTTTAGTTTATGAAAAAGTCTCAGATCATGGGTGACTTGAGGGGGAAGGGGCCTGTGAAGCATCCCTGGGTACTGCCCTGCAGTTATCAGCTCTCCTTTGATGCTGACCTTTAGAGGACTTGGAATAATCCTTGAGCCTCTCTGAGTTCTAGTCTGGTTTTTGTTACACAAAGCCAGTTTATTGAGCCTGTCCCCATTCTTAAAAAGATGAGGGAGTCAATCCCATCCTGAATACGGCTTTGGGTCAGTCTCCTAGTTCATCCCATCTGTCCATTTACAAAGGGTAAACTGTGCTTGCCTTTGATGGGGCCAAAGTTATAGCTGGCCTTGCACACCCCAGTCCTTCTAGACTGAAGTTCCCCCATTGGGCTGAGGACATCTCAGTGTCGCATAGCTGCCCAACAGCAGAAGGAGGGGGCAGGCTGTGTGAAGGGCTCTGAAGTGAAACTTGAAAGGAGGCAGAAGAGAAACTCGAAACAAGGTGAAGCGGCGGCTGCGTCCTGGCCTGGAGGAAGCCGTGGGCAGCTGGCTTGAGACCCAGGGTATTTTAGCCTGGCCAGTGCCTTTGATGGGGCCAGCAACGGGCCTGTCTCAGCGGTTCCTGACAACTCACGTCTAAACCAACAAAGCACAGGCTGGATTTCACGAGAAGTGCGTGAGCGCCCAGCTCAAAGTGAAACAGCAGGCAGAGAGATTCACACAGCCTGAAACCAAACTGGGAAACAAAGACCAACTGTATGCCCTTTAGCTCCCCAACCCTGCTGGCCTTGCCTGGCATCCACTAGCAGCCTCCAACTCCCCTTGGCTTTAGAAGTCACTGTGGTCTGGAGCATGGGATGCCACGCTAGGTTCCTAGACACTCGGCTAGAACTCCAGAGCCAGCCTTCAGGTGAACCCTTGGGCTAGTAATTTAACTTCTCTGAGTCACAACATTAACTTAAGTAAAAACAAATGACCTTCTCTAAGAGGCTGCTGGACAGAGTGTCAGCACATGAGATAGTGGCTGAGTCCTCTTTGCGTGCAGAGCAACCTGTAGCTTTTCTTCAGCGTCATGTTTAACAGTTTGTACAATACTAACATTGAAACATCTCTCCTTTTTCTTTCATTTTACCTCTTACACTCTGGGTTTTGGAGACAGGATCTCTCTGGGTAGCTCAGGTTTGCACTGAATGGATAAACCTCCTGCCTCAGCCTTCTGAGCACTGGGGTTACCGGTATATACCGCTCTGCTCAGTTCAGTATCTTTAATTTTTCAAAGTCTCTATTGAAATATTCCACAGGTCCCAAGACTCACTGTAACAAGCCCACCCACTTCAGTTCTTAGGGAGGAAAAGGGATGCAGACAAGAGGCTAAGATTCCATGCTGGGCCTGGGGATAAGGAAATGTCTGTCTTCGTGGTCACACCTCCAGCACAGGCACATAGCTCACAGGCTTGACTTTCCTTGTGAGACAACAGGTGGACGCGTGCATGTTTGTGTGTGTGTATGTGTGTGTGTATGTGTGTATGTGCGTGTGTATGTGTGTGTGTGCGTGTGTATGTTTGTGTATGTGCGTGTGTGTGTGTGTGTATGTGTGTCTGAATCAATTTCCAAAAGCTCATGGAGATGTGGATTTAGTGAACCACGTCGTGCTGCTTTTGTTTGCCCTAAGCATTGCAATTAAACCCCATGACACTGTTTCCAATGACCCAGGTGACCCCAGACCACAAGGTGCTATCCACTGGCCACCTGTGCTTTTCTTGACAGTTTCATATATGGAGACAATATATTATGTTTGTATTTGGCCCGATTATCCTCTGGAAGCCCCCATCCATTCCCTCTGGACCCCCTTTTCTCGTCTATTTCTGCAGTGGTTACACCATTAGAGAAATGACAGCCCCTCTTCCAGCAACAGCCAGCAGCCATTGCCTTCTCGGGAGGGGGCGGTGCTGCTATGTGGTGCAGAGTTGGAAGAGCCATGGTGCAGGCGTCCATAGCCGCTGTGCACTCATGGTTGCAAAGACCACATCATACCAGACAGCAGCACTTCATGACATGCTTCCCCCATCCTCCCGCTCTTAATTTCTTTCTCCCTTCTCTTCTGTGATGTTCTAGAGGCCTTGGGGTGAAGCAGGGTTCAGATGCTGTGAGTGAGCGGGTAATGAGCACTCCAGTGCCCTGAGCCCCTCTCTCTGCCTGCCCAACTTGGCTACATTCTCTTCCACAGGGATCATTCTTCTTCCATATGGCTGAGTCCTCCTTTTGCTCCTGGCCTCCAAGGAAGCAGCACAGCCTCTTCAGGGCCCTTCTGAGCAAGCTGTGTGTCACTTGATGATCTCCAGCCCCTTTCTCAGCACCCACGTCCCCCTGAATCCTCAGAAGGATTTTACCTGTGCTCCACCAAGGCCTCATCAGAGTGTGAACCCAGGAATCCGAGATTGTGCAAAACTGTTCCATCTTCGCCTGTGCCTGACAGAGAGGGGTCCCGGGAGTTTGTAAGATGTGTGAAGACGATGTGTTCGCTCTCTTTCTCAGTTCTCAGTCCCTGTCCTACATTCCATGATGAAGTGCCCAAAGCACCTCTGAACCCCTCGCCACTCCCCTGAAAGCTGGGGTGCATCTTGCTTGAGATAATAATACACATCTCCATCAGGCACAAACAGTTGGGTGACTTGGGTATATTCAGTTGACAAAGCACTCCTCCACCCTCCTCTTCCAAGTCTTTTAAAGAGTCTAAAAGATGGTCTGAGACGTACGACTGGCATGGTAATAAGAGATGCTTCTCCCTAAGACCCAGATGAACAAGTCAGAGCCATTCTAGGGGGGCTAAGGAAAGGGTCCACGAAACCAGTGTAGCCTGAGGGCCCTTGTCTCGGGGGCAGCAGTAGTTTGAGATATCACTCCTGTCTCCTTGTGGAGTGTCTGAACAACTTCTTATATTGTCTTAGAAACATTTGGCACTGTGTGCACATGTTCTTTGTTCTTGACTCTTCCCTTTTTAGCACTCAAAGGGAGCTTGCTCGAAACAAACTGAGGTCCATCTGCCAATTTCTCTAACCCTGAAAGAAAGATAGACAGAGAAAACACACACACACAGAGAGAGAGAGAGAGAGAGAGAGAGAGAGAGAGAGAGA
>LOJH01000796.1:0-48101 GCA_001685095.1 Ellobius talpinus
GTCCTTCTGTCTATGTGTTGCTTTTATTGGTTAATGAATGAAGAAACTGGCTTGATCTGATAAGGCAGAGTAGAACTAGGTAGGGAAAACTAAACTGAATGCTGAGAGAAAGAAGGCAGAGTCAAGGAGAAGCCATGTAGCCCTGATGGAGACAGATGTCAGAACTTTACCCCATAAGCCAAAGCCACACGGCGATACACAGATTAATGGAGATGGGTTAATTTAAGATATGAGTTAGCCGGAAATACACTTAAGCTATTGGCCAAACAGTATTGTAAATATATGGTTCTTTGTGATTATTTTGGGCCTGAGCAGCCAGGAACAAACAAGCAGTTTCCTGCTACATAGAATCATGTTTAAAACTAACCTAGACTATTCGTTTTCACCATATTGGTCTGATTTTGATATCAATATTATAATATAGAGTATTAGCTCTACATTTCAGGGTTCTTTTTTTGTTTGCTTCCTATATCAGAGCTCAGGTTGTATTTTTAGTTCATCATTAAAATGTGCTTATTTTCTAATCAATTCTATTTCTAAATAACTTACTAAGTGTCCTGTATTACTTATATGTGTTTAAATATGTTTTCTTTGTAATAGAATCTCATGTAGTCCAGGCTGGCCTGGAAATAATAATGCAGCCAAGAATGCCCTTGAGATCCTACTTGTCCTGCCTCCACCTCCCAAATGCCACTATCATGGGCATGCATCACACACAGTCACCAGATCTAAGTATTTTTAATTTGTATTTTAAAGCTTTCTTTGTGCTTTGTTTGATATTTTTAGCTTGAATATTTATGAATTTTTAAAGACAACTTTCCCACTTAAAATGTATTTATATTGCACTCAACGAATATGACTTATGTAGTCTTCAGTGTTTTTAATATGGGGAGAGAATGAATGGCAATGTTGAGGTCTGGTGTAGAAACAGGATGCAGAGAGGACAGGTGTAAGAAATGAGAAGCAGCAGGCCAGCAAGAACAGGTCTAGCGAGCTCTAAGATGGCGATCACACAGGGAGCAGAAGTGAGGCAGGAATGGCCATGAGAAAGACACAGCACTCTCCAAGGAAAGAGAATGAAACAGCTCCGGGTAGATTGGGTGGAGTCATCAGTTGGTGAACTGGTCATGCGCGATGAAGAGCTGAAGCTCAATTCTGGTGGAAAGGGGAACCAATAACTTTCCTCATTTCTACAGAAGGATAATTAAGAAAATGACCGTGACTAAGACCAGAAAGTTCAGAATATTGAGATCACTTTTATTTTTTAGTTTTAATTTTTAAAATGTGCATGTGTCTGTATGTATGCCAAATGCATGAAGGTACCTATGAAAGTCAGAAGAGGGTATTGGATCCCCTGGTTATAAGTACATGTGAGCTGCCTGATGTGTATGCTAGAGGCTGAACATCTGCAAAAAACAGCAACAAGTGGTCTTAACCAGTAAGCTATCTCCAGCTTCAGAATCAAATGGATTCAAAGGTTAGAACAAAGTACCATATGGAAAACCTGTTATTCAGTATTTTTCTTAAGTATTTGACTGAGGGTCAGCAAGATGGCTCAGTAGCGAAGGGTACTTGCTGCAAAGCCAGACAACCTGAGTTCAATACTCAGAACCCATTCAGTGTAAAGAAAGAACTGATCCCTGCAAGTTGTGCAAAAGACTTAGCAAATGTCCATACACTCATGTGTATGTGTTCTGTACACACACAAGTAAATAAGTAACAAATAACTGCAAAATTTTTAAGAAAAGACTTTGGCAGAGTTCTCACATTCTACACAAAACCATTTCTAACTTCTAAAAACGCATTTCAAACACAATGATAATATCAGCAAAAAAATCAGAATTGGAGGGAGTCACAGGCAACCTAAGGATGGTAGTTACATGGGGGATATGACCAATACAAACTGATCTGGGGGCTGGACACAAAGAATAGAGAGAACCAGTCAACAGCCCCTAGGCTCCTGCCCAGAAGTTATGCCATTGTCACTAACTCCTGTAGACACCAAACATTTATTTCACACAATAAATCACAACAAAAAGGCATATTAGACTTGGCAAAGCAATTTAATGAATGTATTGTAAGAACGTCTTGAGTCTTATAAATTTATTTTGTCACATAAATCTCAAACTTAAGTTTTAAATGTGGCTTAGTTAGAGAGAGCCTAACTATTTATTTTTTTTATTCCTTGGATATCAGCTCTACAAATCTTAGTATCAGCAATCTGAACTAAAAAAGAATCTAACTTTTTCTCAACCGTCTATTTTTCACCCTCATATGGAAATTCCTATGATATAAAAACAATGCAAAAGAAAATATGGAAACTGACTACCTTCTAATTTGTTATTATATACATTGATATTTTCAGCACAACAACCATGCTGACAGAATTTTGGCTCTCAGACACTTGAAATGGACCTTCATATTAAAGATGAATTTTGAACAACTAGAAACTTCAAAACTTTTTAACTTATTTTCACATTCTTACATCACATCTAATTCTAAGGCATCAAAGCACATTCTAGAAAAACAATCAGTATATCTCTGAATTGAGTTATCACACATCTGATATACCCTCAAACAGGTCTTATCGTTTCTGTTAATTTGATGTACCCTCAAACAGGTCTTACCATTTCTGTTTCTTTGAAGTACTACGTTCATTCAACTATTTTTCCCAAGCTCCTAGGAAGCCATGTAAACTGGTGAGATGTGGGGATTCACTGGAGGAAGGGAGAAGCCACTGAAGAATGTTAATTAACATCATTTAATTTACATGTGTACACTTCCTACTGAGACCTGAAGAAGGCCCTGGAAGGCAGAAGATGAAGAACATGAATTCGTGAGGAGGCAATGAAAGGAAGACAATGACTTTGGAGGTAGGAAGCAGCACTTGACAGACATATTGACAATTCTAGTTAGAGGTGGTATCC
The DNA here is from genome assembly GCA_001685095.1 of Ellobius talpinus. Lineage (NCBI taxonomy): Eukaryota > Metazoa > Chordata > Mammalia > Rodentia > Cricetidae > Ellobius > Ellobius talpinus. The sequence continues at coordinate 2,928 of LOJH01000796.1, forward strand.
CTGGGGCTTCCTAATGGGCTAGGAGGGGCAGGGAGGAACTGGGAAGGATTGCCAATGTTTTTCTGAGTAACTAGGCACAGAGTGTTTCCCTTCACTACAGTCATGGATGTCTGAAAGAAGAATGGATTTTAGGGGAGAGAATCAATACACATATTTGAAAGAGATACATATGGGTAGATTCAACTTGGTGTAGACATAACTCAGAGTGAGGTGCTCTGGGCAGGAGGAGGAAATAGATCTAAGCATAAAGATAGTCACTGCTATTTATAGCTATAACTGAATACATCTTATTTTGTTTGATCTCAAAAGCTAAACATGGTAAGATCTGATTAGTATTTTATGGGAGACAGTTACTGCCCCCTGAGTAGGTCAGCTGCCTGAGCAGAAAGTAGATAGAAGTAGAACACAGGACCACAGGAAACCCCAGGCACCTCCTGGTTTACACCAGAGATGGAAAAAGACTCTCTAGGAAATAGTGGGAAAAAAAGCCTGGATAGCGATGTTACAAACTCAGAGAACATTTAGGATCAAGATACCTTTGTAGCTGATGCTACAGAAAAGAAGGCAGCAGAAAGCCCACCTCTCCATCATTAAGACCAAATATTGGTGGTCCGATAGGAGTCTTGGCAGCTGCTTCAGGAATCCTTAAAAGAGAGTTTGCACAAAACAGGAGGTGGAAGGTCAAAGATGAAAGAAAGATTTGAGTTCAAATGGGTGAAAATATGAATGGTGACCCTATTGTCACCATGTGTCCTCTGCCATCATTGTGCTTCCTCAATACTTGATGATAGCTTGAGAAAGGTCCAGGCAGATGCAAGCTCCATGGCATCCAGAAGACAGGGCACTGGTCCATAAGAAGCCTGGTGCTGCTGTAGGTATTTGGACTGTGAGCTGTGCCACAAGCTTGTGCCCTAAAGAGTTCATGAGAGAAAAACATAAAGCATGTTCTATGTAATATGCACTACGTATCATGTTCACAGGTCATACAAAGGGTAGTAAATGCCAGTGTGGGAACTGAGGCTCAGGAAGAGGCCTTCTGAAATGACTAACCTTCAAAAGTGGGTCAGGAGGGCAGGACATCACAGCAGCAGAGGCAACTTATATGGGGACTTTCAATTTATATAGTGTGCTGGGGGTCAAAGACAGTGGGGGACTTGGTTCCCAAATCTGAAGGGTCCTATATGCCACAAGAGAAAAAGATGAATGCATTGTTGAAGATGCAGAACCTTTCAAAAGCTCAAATGGCAAGCAATGGGGGATGGGGGTGGGGTGAGGGCTCATGTTTTAGATCAGCTGTCCTTATAGCTATGCAGAATGGATATGAGAATAGAATATCAGGGGCGAAGGCGATTCCAGGGCTGCTTCAGTATTTCAATGAAGGATAAATGAAACTAAATCATGGTGAATGGGGTTAAGGAAGCACTGGTATAAGAAATAACCAGTAACTGAACTGGAGATGACCAAAATGGGGACAGCTTGATATGGAGATAAAGGAAGAAGATGCAGTCGTGACAAGAATCTACAGGAAAACTAATGGGCTCACATTTGGATCTGCTGAGTTTGAAGTTCACAGGTACCCAGTACGCAACTGAGACTAAGTCAAAGACCAGTGGAAGGACTGAATCAGAGACACCATTGTTCTTGGAAGTTGGCTTCTTTAGAGAGCTTGGAAGAGGGTTCAATGGATCAAATGCTTTCAGTACAAGCATGAGGACCTACAGTTGGATCCTCAGAACCCACATAAAAAGCTTGCATGGTGGTGCACAGCAATAACACAGCCTGGGGGTAGGTGGAGGTAGCTGGGTATCCAGAACTAGCTGGCTTGCGAGTCTAGCCAACTGGTGAGCACCAGGCCTAGATAGAGGTACCATCTCAAAAGATAAAAGAGAGAATTAACCTGGTGTCTACCTCTGTTCTCTACATGTACACATAGCTGTGTGCACACCTACATGCATATGTGGACACAAATACCTATAATACACACATACACAATAAACAGACAAACAAGCAAATTAATTAGCTACATATAGCTGTGTGCACACCTACATGCATATGTGGACACAAATACCTATAATACACACATACACAATAAACAGACAAACAAATTAATTAGCTAAAGACTACACAAATACCATCTTCACTGAGATTTAAGTCCATACAAAAGAATGCACTAATTTTGCATTCAGCAAGTATTGACAAAAATATGTAGACACATAATCAAAACTAAAATCAAACTGTAGCACATTTCTGTCACTCCCCAGGGATCCACCCTGCCCCCTGGAGGCAGAATTTGGGGAGTCATCAGTATCAGGTGGTAGTTGTAGTAACAGGAGTGAGAGTGGCTGAGGCCATGGGACAGGAGCATGCAAAGCCAGAACAGCAAGCAAACAAGGACTGACGGTAGCCTCAAAGGAGTAGGCTATGGGGCACTCACAGAAGTGTGAGGCGAGCCAGGAAAGGAGACGGAAGCATTGGAGAAATGCAACAGCCACCTGTGACAAGTACTTAGCAGCAATAAGGGCTAGAAAGAATACACAGAAGTCAGTTGCCCAGCAACAGATACTCAGGATCCTTAGCATTGTGGAGAAATGACTGAGGACAGCAAAGAGCTCAGAAATACTACAACAGCTTGTGAGAAGTGCCTGGGCTTGCAAGGTACTTGCAATAAAGGACCTGGAACTGCAAAAAGGAGGATCTTAGCAGCTGTGATCACATGCCTGTAAATCCTGTGCTCAGAGTGAAGAAAGGAGGCCGGGTAGCTCCTGGACAGTCTGCTACATAGTAAATGTGAGGCCAGTGTGAGATTCCATCTCAACAAGAAACAAACCACATCATCGTGAGTCTGAATGGAGTTAGAGAAGAGAGCTGAACTTTCTTGTCTGCCACTTACTAGTTATGTGACCTTAAATTATTTCAATTTATATGATCCTGGTTGCTTGTCTCTAAAATACAATGGCTAACTCAGATGACCTCCACTGTCCCTTCTGATGATAACGATGACCCTTGTAAAAGTAATTTCACTACACTGGTAGGAATGGTGTGAGCTGGAATGATCCATGGGAGAAACCTACAAACCATCCTGAAAAACAAACAAAAACAGAGACAGAAGAACACCACAGACACCATGTTCTCCCAACATCTGTTGAAGAATTTAAAGCCATGGGACAGTCTTCTAAGGTTCTGACGGGGCTTCCAGGCCATCTTCAGTGAACCCAGAGGAGCTAACATTTATACACATTGCAAATGTCAGGAACTCGACAGGTACCTCATGTGCACCTAAAGGTAGATGGCTAGTGTGCTTCCTCTCTGACGGTCGCTCCCATCCCTGGACATGGTAGGCAACATGCAACTTTATATTACAGTCAAGGCTAAAGATAACAAGGATTAGGAGCATCAAGGATAAGACTTCTCTGAAATCTGTATTCCAAAGTCTCACAGAAATTTTCAATTAATAATCATGGGAGCAAACCACAAGAAAAAAATCTTTTTATAAATTCAGAAGGCATTGAACAAGAGCAAGTGAGTTCAAATTCACTTCCCAATACCTGCATCACATGACAGTTGTCTATAGTTCGCCTTCTTTGAGTACCACACACTGTGTCTTGCATCCACTTGGGGGACTGTATAGTACAGTATCTCTAGATTTATATAGAAATTCAAATCTGTTCAATTCTATAATCTAGTACCAATCAAGTGATACCAAATGATAATCCATGTCTCTGACGTATGAACAAGCATGTGAGTGTGTGATCACAAGTCACAATTTAGACACATCCAAGCTCTGTTAAAGAACCTGTGTGCCTTGGCTATCTCATCTCTGGCCATCTTCCTCTCTCATGAGGCCTTCTGAAAACACACAAGTTCTCTTTTACCTTGTGCGTCCCCCAAAAATCACTTATAATGGGAAATCAAAAATTTAATGTGATTAGCCAAGGATGTAAATTAATAAATACTTGATATATATCATTTCTTCCCACTAACATATTATATATTGTATATAATGAATTTGAAAGTTGGTAACTGAAACAGAATGATTCTAAAATGGCAATAGTAATGATGATGAACATATTGGAAAAAACCCACTCAGCTGGTTATGAAAAGGACATATTTACAAACCAAATCTTAATATCTGCTCAATTATGGCCATCTCTGCAAGCTTTTTAAGAAAAAACATTGTTTTGACCATTCATAGCCAAGTACTTTAAAAAATCATTGTGGATGTAAGCATTTTAAAAATATTTTAATGATTTATAAAAGCATAGATTATAAATAACCTTTCTAGCTATCATTACTAGTTCAGTTTAATTATTAATTAAAAATAGGCCACGATTTAAGGATAAGTTTTCTGGTTGGGGATTTAGCTCAGGAATAGAGTGTTATCCTACGAAGAGTGTTATCCTGGAGGGAAAAAAAATGGAGGCCAATAATGCTTTTCCAGACAAGCAATTCTAACTGAATTAGTATGTACGTATTCTTCATAAGTCTGCTTTCATTTTTTAAGCATTGCATTTCAAGGAGAATATAAGTATCAGAAAGCATAAACCGTGAATGCATAAGAATAAGAAGGCACAGACATTTTCAGAAGCAATCTACTATGAAGCAAACCGTCCAGTCTTGACTGTAAACACAGAAAATCAGAGTCACAAACACTAACACGGTCATTCCAGCACATCCTTACATGCTGCTTAAGTTAACAATGCACATTCAAATCCTGTAAAAGGAGACGAGCAATTCTCCGCACAAATGGTCTATGAACGCTTTATTCTACAACTTTAAAAAAAAAAAGCTTAAATTTGTGTGTGTGGTGCACACACACAAGTTCCTGTGCATGTTTGTATAGAGGTCAGAGGTTGACCACGAGGTACTCCTTCATCTTTTACCATCAGGTATACTTCGGGACAGGGATTCTCATTGGAGTATACCGTCCCAGCAAGGCTCTCTGGCTAGAAAGCCCAGGACCCTTACATTGCCATCTCCCCCAGCATGGTTGCATCTGACTTTTATGGGGGTTCTGAGGATCTCTATGCTGGGGCTCACGCTTGCACAGCAAGTTTGCAACCATGCACTACAGACTTTTATTCTGCAACATTTAAAAACAAAACACTTTAGGGACAGTCTAGAAATTAGAATATAGCCCTTCTTAAAGTAGATATTTTAGATTTATCTAATTTCTCCTAATGTAGCTAATTCTATTGCCTTGGGCAATAATATAGCTAAACGCAGAATATCCCTGTCTAAGGGGATGTCAAAATATACCTGCAGTGTACTTCCAGGTATCTCAGGACGGTTTCTAAAATGGTTGAGGGAAGAAGGGAAACAGGGAAGAGGGAGCGAGGAAAAATGTTCTAATCTGGTAAACAGCATCAGGATACAAACATACACATTCACTATGCTATCTCTTTAATGTTTAGACACACTTAAACATTTCTCTAAAATAAAGTTAAAGTAAAAACCCCCACAATTTCATATGACTAAGGACCACTTGTTTCAGGGACAGCTGGATTGGATGGGACACATAAGCCAGAGCCACCAGCCACACTTCGTTCTTCCAGTTCTCCATCAGTCTGAAGGGATGTCACTTATTTAAATGAGAGGAACGTGCAGGCTTACTTGGGCAAGGGAGACAGGAGAACAGCTTCAAAGTCTGGGCCTCTGCCTGTCACACAGATGCCACACTGGGTGAGGATGGGCTCTGTGTTGCCTGTTCCATTCTCTCCTACTGGCTGCCTGATGGCTATCTGTGGGGAGACGCCAGGAGCCCTCCGAGAGAGTTGGAGTGCAAAGACAAGATAAGAACCGTACAGGAACCCCACATGGAAGGGACAAGGGTCTCCCTGGGGTCTTCATTTGGATGGATCTCCAGATAGGAGCAGGTAGGGAAGTGGAGTGATACAGCTGATGTCACAGAGCCCTCTGCTCAGCTTCGAGGAACGATGGGTTATAAGACTGCAACTGCACTGTTAATGAATGTGTTTCTCGGATTCATTGTGCCAAAGGAAACGTGGAGCTGCAGTACTTTGAAACTGGCAGGGTGGGGGAGCGGATAAACATGGATTTTGGAACCAGAGAGTGAAGGCTTAGGGAGGGTGTCTTTAAGCAGATAAATGTGGGCACTTTGAAAACCTCCTGTTGTGCAAGAGTGTTTTCCCCACTACCCAGAAGACAAAGAAAACCGGTGAGTGTTGATAATACTGTATTAGAAAGACATCCCTACCTAATTTGTTACCCGCCAATATATATATTCTTTTTAATTGACTACAAGCCAGCAAGTTGGCTCACACTATCTCACTCATGTGTCATTATCTCTCTGCCATACACACAAGGCATAGCTGGGGATTTCAATGTGCGGTGAAGCTACGCTGAGATTCCAGATCTCAGTGGGGTTGGCATGAGAGGCAGTCTCTTCAGTCACTGAGAAGACAATGTCCTAGGGGGACTGGAATTAGTCCTATTTTGAACCATTCAAGCCAAAATGCTACTTATCAGGAACCAAGTAATTGCTAGCTAATGGCTATAGGGAGAAAAACATTGCATTTCAAACTACATATCTCTTGGCATACGTGACAACAGTAGATAAAGCCATGGAAAGCTTGACTATAAAGTGGGGGTAGCTTTTGAAGGAGGGCAAATAGCAAATGTGAGAAAGGCGAGTTACCTCATCAGATTGGGAGGGGCTGATTCTGGGCATGGGCGACACTTGGGGCGTTTTCAACTGTGTGCTGTTGCCGTCTGGCACGAGTTCCCGGTGAACCGTCTGGATGTGGTTCTGGAGTTCGCTTTCAGACTCAAACTTGACATTGCAACTTGAACAGCGCGTCTTCAGTCCCCCCGCCTTGCCTTTGCCCTCCAGGGCACATAGATTCTCATTCTGGCCCAAGCCTGGTCTGCCTGTGCCAGAAGGGAGACTGAGGCCCGGGCTACTGCTCTTACTGAGATTCACACAGCCGGCACACAGACCATATGGCAAGCCATTGATATCAAGTTTCACCAAATCTTGCTTGGAACGGAACTCTTTGAGGCAAGATGCGCACTTGTACAGTTTCTGAACGTGCTGGCCACGCCCAGTGGTCTGCACGCTGGACCCATTCCCTGTCTTCTGCATGTGGAAGGTCCCGTGGATTTTGAGTTCCAAAGTGGAGGTGACAGTCTGCATGCACACCACACAGCGAAACCCAGTCAGGGAATTCCTCAGATCGGGGTGCATTTGGCAGTGCTCTAAAAACTCCTCTTCACTCTGTAGGGGCATCTTGCAAATGCGACAGTTTCCAGTATCTAGGCTCTTGCTGTGTGTGACTTTGTGTTCAGTGAGAGTTAAAAGGGAGGGGAAGCGCTCTCCACAGATAGGGCACATGTAGTGTTTGACAGGGCCTAGGTGTGTCTGCATATGTTCACGGAGCCCATTTTCGGAGAAGAAGGTTCGCGAGCAAACGTTGCACTTGTAATTCCCTTTAATGAGCTCTGCCTTCTTCTTCACGATGGCACTCTCGCCGGGTCTGATGTTGTGGTCCCGGAGCTGGTGGTTCTGCAGCAGAGTCTCCATGGTGTAGGCCGCCCCGCAGATGTCGCAGCCATACATGGGCTCAGAGCTGTCCACGTCCTCCTCGCTCCCATCGTGACTGTTATGGGACTCCTGACTGTTGGTGAGCAGGGTCTGCAGCTCCGCCTCCTCCTTCTGCACTTGCTCTGAGGCCCCATTCGTGCCACAGTTGGGGGTCTTGGTTTCAAACACACAGTGCTTCTCCCGCAAGTGCTTCTCCAGCAGGATGACGGCGTGGAAGGCCTTGCTGCAGAACCTGCAGTTGTACTTCTTGCTGTGCGTGGTGATGTGGCACTGGAGCTCCACCTCCGTGCCAAAGGACTCGCCACAGAAGATGCACTTGTGCACCTTGCCTTGGTTCTCCAAGTGGTTGTGCTTCACATGCAGCTGCAGGTCAGTCTCATTGCGGAAGTCCCAGTTGCAGGATGTGCAGCGGTAGACCTTCTTCTCGTTGCTGTGTTTCACGGCCAAGTGCAGCTGGATGGAGACCTTTGAGTCAAACACTTCTTGACAGAGAGTGCAGCGGAAGAAGACAAAAGTATGCATGTCCAGCAGGTGCTTCTGGAGGTCATCCACAGAGGTGAATTGCTTGTCACAGCTCTCACAGATGTAGTAGGTTGAGGTGATCATGAAGTGGATGGTCACATGCTTCAGCAAGGACTCTTGGTTGGGGAACTCTTTGTTACACTGAGGGCAGGTCAGTTTCGGCAGCACGGTGTCCAGATGGGTTTTGAGGTGAGTCTGAAAGCTGTCTAGGGATGTGTACTTAGCACCACACTGATTACAGATATATTCTCCAGCAGAACGGGCAGGGCCGCCTCCCACTGCCTGCATCATCTTAAGGGATGTCTGCTCTATGGCCACAGGAGACAAGGGGCTCAAGTCCCGGGATTTCTTCCCATTATGAATATAATTCAGGGCCAAGGGAATGTTTTTATGATTCTCTTTAATATGCTTATTCAGTTTAAGAACACTGTTGAATATTGGCGAATTCGTACAATAGGAACAGGAATAGACTTCAACTACAGGTTCTTTTGGAGTCCCAAGCACAGGAGACCCAAACCTGGAGCCACTGAGGTCACAATGGACCTGTCTTATATGCTCTTCGAGGGAAGAGTCAGTGAGAAACCCCATGTAACAATGGGGACAGAAGAATGCATTGCTGTCCTTGGCTGCAGGGTTGGCAAACCCGTGAGAACATCGGATGTGCTCCTGAAGGGTGTTGAGGTCATTGACAACTTCAGAGCAGAAGTTGCACTGGTAAACGATGGCAGGCATGGCCGAAACAATCAGGCCTGGGTCCTGAGCTTCATGCACTTGCTTAAGATGTTCATTTAGGTTATAGAGTGAGGGCAAGACCTCCAAGCAATACTGACAGATATGGGCCTGCTCTGGCTTATCTAAATGCATAGTTTTCAAGTGAATCTGCAGAACTGCAAGACTCGAAAATAACTGCTTGTTGCAGTAAATACAGCTGTAGGTGACTTTCGCTTGTTTGCTAGAGGGACCGGTCATGTCCGAGGTCTGCTGTGCAGCTCGCTTCCTCCCTCGGCTCTTTGGAATGGGTGGAGCGGCCTCCACCATGGTTGAGCTGTCCACTGAGAGGTTGGAATCTGGAGTCGTGCTAGACACAGAGGTGTACCCCACAGTGACCAGAGATGGGCTGTTGCTGGGGTTGCAGGACTCCGGCTGCTGATGACTGTCCACGTGGCTGTAGAGCTCCTCGACGGTGAGGAAGCTCTCTGAGCAAACGCTGCATGAGTTCTTCTTTTCGCCTGCATGTACCTGCTCTACGTGGTTCATGAGGGAGGCCTCCTCCACAAACAGCTCGTGGCAGTACATGCACTGGAGGGCTGCTCGGTCCTCGTTTGGGGAACACTCAGGGTGGCATTCTGCAATGTGCTTCTGGAGGTCCTCTGGGAAGTCAAAGCCTTCCTCACACTGGCTGCACTTCTGAGTGTCCTTCATCTTCCAATCCTCCATCCTGGAGCCAGACTGGGAGCCGTCCTTGTTCCGCTCATGAACCTGCATATGTCCGTGCAAGGAACTAGAGGACAGAAACCCGCGCCGACAAATAGCACATTTATATGGCTTGTTGGATGTGTGAGTCTTTAGATGAATCTTCAGATGATCACTGCGAGAAAAGGCCGCGTCGCATTCGCTGCAGTGGTACTTCTTGTCCCCTGTGTGGAGCTTTATGTGGCGGTCGCGGCTCCGCTTGTGTTTGAATAGCCGACTGCAGTAGGTGCATTTGAAGGGCAGCTTGTCACTGTGGCTCTGCTCATGGTGCTTTAGGTAGCTGAGGCGGCTAAACGACTTGTCACAGAACTGGCACGGGTACGGCAATCCAGGGCCACCTTCTTCCTCTCCAAAATCACAGCCTTCTCCATGGCTGGGGGACGTCTGGTCCTTACTGGAAGGTGAGGAGGCTGGCCAAGAGCAGGTGGGGTCGTCCTCAACATCAACTCCATCTGCAATGAGAGGCAACGGGACATCTTTACACAAGCTGAGAATCCAGGAGTTAGTCACTCATACCGTTTCAGTGAACACACAGTTGGGCAATCTGAACCTTTGGGGGCAGGGAAGAGTGAGCATTTCAGTGAGACAGTTCCAAATCTGAGCCCCAAGCTTTTATTCTTCATTTACTTTTCGCTGGTTTGAAAAATATAAAGAGATATTAAATAGTTCTATGTCTAAATTACCCCTTTATTACATTTTTTATCATTTTTTCCTTAGAAGTGAGGCATATATTACACATTGACAATTTTATTAAAATGCAGATTTTAATATATTTAATGTTTCTTTTGTAGTCGTTCGAAAATGATTTGCATATTCTGTGAACATGTGAAGCAGCAAATGAAAAAAGGAAATATTATAGGAATGATTTAAAATTAATGCAGTCAACCCAGATGTCTAATATTTAATAAAAAATTCCCTCTCCATTTTGCTTGTTTTTCTATAAAAAGGCAACTCTGAAGACCAAAAGTCTTTTATGGAGTTCTTATTGATACAGACCTTATTGCTTTCAGCAAAAAAATATTAAAAAGTAAGCACATGAAAGGAGACAGAAAACACAGTAATAATTATGTCTTGTGTAATGAAAGACAACCAGGTTTTCTTCAATAACTGAAAGATTCAGAAACCATAGTCCAAAAAATGGATTATTAAATGTTAGAAGGCTCTGCTAGATATTACATAAAGCTAGGATCAGCCAGGATCAGGGAAAAAAAAGAGAGCTTCGGGAGGACCAGATTGCAATCGTCTATTTTGTTGGAAAAGTTCAAGAGGTGGCCCACCATTTCTTCCTTCTGTAAAAAGCATCAGTGGCCTGGACTTCCTTAGCTAAACAGGACCCGCACTTTGAGGTGAGCAGGGACAAAGCAACTTGTGAAAAACTGGAAACAGGAAAAGTGATAAATGATTATGGTAAATGCTGAGAGATTTATGTGAAACAAAGATCAGACAAACAAGGCTGCCAGCCAGATCAAGCTTAGCACGTTACATGGGAAGGAGTTCAACCTTAGATTTACATTAGCTGGTGCTTTGGGGTTACATGGTGTTCCCCTTTTTTTCTGCTGTTTCCCGAATATCCAAGTAAAAAATATGCACCCTTTTCTTAACAGGTTGTAAAAACTCTGTTTTACTTTTTATAAGAACTTCTAACTCAAGGTCAGAAGAAGTTTTAAAAGTATCCAAAATTCCAAAACTATTTTCCAAAGCTCAGAAAATTAAAAGACTGGGAGAGAGGCATGACATCATTTCTGTTAGAAATATAGATAGGTTCTGAAAGTTGTCTATGAGAATAGAATCAAAAAGACTAAACGCCTCAGTACTAAGGTTCACACATAGGTGACATGGTGAACACAAAACCAGAAACAGACAGGCTTCATGAAATGAATTCCATGTCTGCTTTCTTTAAGGTAACAAGATTTTACTAGATTGTCAGCCTCTTCCTTATCCACAGGAAACAGATGAGGATCGCTCCTTTCCTGCATGGAGAAACTGATGACAAGACCATCTCACTATCGATGCCAGATGGTAGCACTCTCACCCTGAGAAAACAACCAAACACCATTCCTGGATCCCTGCCCGCTGCAACAAAGCAAACTGCGAGCCCCATGATTCGACCTCCTCATTTATATGAATCCACAGACACTCATGCTTCCAGCTTAGGACAGGATGTGATAGTAGCAGGTAAGAGTTGTATGGACACATCAAAACCACGCAGAGACACTCAACTCATGATGCAATACATGTGGAAGCAATTAACAAAAACTAAACCAAAAGCAAATTAACAAAAAATCAAGATGACGATAGCAGAAAACAATGGGACAATGACTCAGTTTTCTCTTTAAAAGAAATGTACACTTGGTATTCTCCAAATAACCCAAAATTTCTATAGATCCTTCCAGTTGAAACATTAATAAATTTACTCTGCATCCTAGGTTCCAAATCCTGCCACGTTTCACATTTGTCTTTTATATTTAAATCCTGCTGCTTTATTTTAAAATATTTTCAAACACATCATCTCATTTTCACCTTTGCAGAAAACAGTGAAGAAGCATTTGCTGTGTTTCCAGACTGCTATGAAACGAACTAGCGAGCCTGACATTCCAGCAAACCAGTTTGTCATTAAATCCTAGACTATGACTGGGTGTGCTGGATCATTATTACAGACGTATGAATAGTCATGGGGCAATGGGCCACTATAAAAATAAAGTGTACAATCCATGACACAAGGTATGTATAAATAATTGTGAAGCAATGAGCCATTATTACAAAGAAAAAAGGCGTAAAATTCTTGACACTGTGTTTATATCAGCTTCTCGGCTGGGTCCATGCTAGACTCCAACTCTTAGGTAAGTATTCTCCCAAGCTTTAAATATCATTAACATGTTTAGGGAGATGAAGTTAGGATCAAGTTTTTTACTGGAATTCAGAGTACTGGGAAGCTTTTCTTCCCTGCCTCTTGCCCCTGTAGTGGAAGAGAAGGATCATGAACAAAATCCGTACATCTCAGGGCAGGGGAGGGGACTGAGCAGCGGAGAAGCTTGGTGCCAAAAGTGTTATATTTTAGAGATAGTGAAGAATGAAGGCTACTTCTCCAAAAGGTTGATTTCTGCTTTAATATCAAGATGGTAAAAAAAAAAGTTCATTGGCCAGTACTATAAGTGTGCAGGAACAGAAAGCAACTAGAAATTAAACCCCCATAGGACTTGACCCATGTGCTAATGGTGTCCTCTCTTCTCAAGACGTGCATGATGTACTGTCTGCCATTCTAACTCTGATTTTTCTTGAACGTGATTCTTCCAGAACTGTCTATCCCTGTTAACTTAAGCAAGACAAGGGAGTGCTTCAACTGCCAGAAAGAAATACGCTTCGATTATCTGATACATGGAAGAAACTATGGTAGATTCTTTCAACTTCGGATTCAGAATCAACTTGAACTTCCTCCCCTTTGTCACGGCCTGTCTTTCTGTATTCTGACAACTCACTCGTGTTTCAATATAAGGTACTTCCAATGTCCATGATAAATGTTAGACTTTGGAATCAGTTAGACTCTCGGAGTGCTAAGGCAAAATCTTACAGTGGAGGAAGAACTTTGCTGGGAGCCCACCCTGTGGCCTCAGAGGCTATTTAAAGATGCAAATGTGTGTGCACAGTTAGTGCAGATGTTTTCCTACAGCGGCTGCACTTGTTGAGTTTCACCATTTCCATAAAGCACATTAAAACAAGTGTGTGAACACTCTGAGATGAAAGTCTCCAGCACTCCTGAGACTTTCCGTGGAAAGTAGAGCTGCCTGACTTTTCTCCAAGCAGACAGGAATGCCCATGATTCAGCAGCCTGAGTAAATAAAAGAGGTCCTTATTTCCTAATTTTGCTGGCTGGCCACACTGCAGTGGCCTCTGAGCAGCTGCCAAAGGGGATGTGGAGCTGGAGCTACACCCAGTCGCTGAAGGCCTGCCTTTGTTAGCCAGCCAGGCTTTCCCGACCATCTTCTGGCATTGAAACATCCATATCCTGCAAGGAAGACCTCCACCTCAGGCTCAATGACTCTCCAGCCCGCCTGAGAAGACAGAATACCAGATTCTGCCTGGTCGTGTCGGGGTGGACAGCTGGAAACTCAGTTAGCAGCAGAGCAACACCTGTTCCGTCGTATTACCAGCAAAAGTGCTTACCAACAGAGCAGTGAAGTCAAGCTCTGACCTACACCAACGCTGAAAGTATCTACATCAGGGCACAAAGTATCTTTGTGATGTGGGCCTTCAACCCTCACAGGCCAGCCTGGAAGCAGCAAGCTAAGATGGAGGTGATTTTATCCCAGCCATTGCAGACAGAGCCAGAGCCACAGGCATGCTTGACATGGCCACCCTGTCATCCAAAGGAGCAAGATAGTCTAAGTTTATAACCTGCCATTGTGGACGAGAAGCAGCCAGATACTGTGCGCCTTCCAAGTCTAGTAAACACATCCAGAAATAAACAATGGGCCAAAAGAAAGAGGATGAGGACCAGCTCAGGAGAGGCAGGAGTGTGGCCCAATCTTGTTTCCTACCATTAAGCAGATCTCGGTGTAAGACCCATGCTTCTGGGATGAGGAGCCAAGCCTGTCAGAGTCAACTCCAGTGTTAAAGGCAGTTCATAATTATTTAGAGGAAATTAAAGCTGCAAAATGCATTGGATCCCTCTTAATGTTAAAGAAATTAGGGAGCTAGATAAATGTCTCAGTAAGTATAGCGTCTGCAGCTCAAGTCTGGGGATCTGAATTCACTCCCCAGCAACACATTGCAAATAAAGAAGGGAAGGAAGGAAAAAAGGAAGGAAGGAAGGAAAAAGGAAGGAAGGAAGGAAGGAAAAAGGAAGGAAGGAATTAAAAAAAAAGATGGCTATGGTGTGTACACCTACAATCCTGGTGATGGCCGGTGGAGGCAGGAGGATCCCGGAGCTGAACCAAATCCATGCACTCTGGGTTCAGTGAAGGATTGTTTCAATTTCACAAAATGAAGTGGATGGCAACTGAGGAACAGTCAAAGTCAAGCCCTGACCTCCACAAGTGTGCACACACACATTAAAGAAATTATACACATCTAAGAAATCCTAGAAATTAGGGCAAGCAACTAACTTGTTTGCCAGCTCTTCCCAGGGCTGGGTTAGTGAGAAGTCAGTTTCCCAATCTCTCTAATGCCGAGTTCCTTCAGAATCAGCAGAGTTCCCTTGGAACATCTCATCATGGATTTGGTACCATGGGCATACAAGTGCCACACAGCCAAGTTTCCTTAGCGCAGAGGAGCTTCCCCGAGGGTTACTTTTCAAGGGTAGGAAGTAAAGGAACACTGACACGCTTGGTCCTTCTATGTGCCAGGTGCCATGACTCAGAAGAACTGAGAGTCAGGAGTCTGGAGTTTTATTTTGAGCTGTATAAGTGACTTGGAAGTGACCTGGCCAAGTCATTTAATCTGCTCCTACCTAAGTATTTCACCTGCAATATGAAGATAATAATTCTCACTACTTACCCTCCAGGGTGTTACAAAGATTAGTGACTGTTTCTGGAGCACCTTATCACTGCTGGAAGAAAAGCTGCCCAGGTAGAGAGAGTCTGAGAAGGGCGGCGTGTGCTCCTGTTTTCCTCCAAATGTCCACATAGTTAGTATAAACACATTTCCCTATTTCCTTTTCTTTAATAGAACCCCTGGAATACAAGTTCTAAAGAGTGGCCCGATGGAAATCTATAGTGCCTGAAGCATTCACAGTAGTGTATACAGCCAGCAAGAAAACAAAACATGAATAGTTGGTAATATCTAAAAATTAATGGAACATAAATCCACGCTATATTTCAAGCATTAAATTATCATACACAGGATATAATCTTGGGTCTTTAAAGATAGGTAACCTTGGAACAAGTACGTTACTATGTAATTCTGAAGCCAAGGATATAATTTTGAAATTACTCCCTTCCCTTGAAAACATGAGCAATACAGCCATGGCATTATTTAACCTCATAATAAGCTAATTTAGCATATTATTTTTTGCAAATGTTGAGCAATAGGTTAAAACCTAAGACCAAATCAGATTTCCAGATTTGTCCTGTTTTCTTCATCTGGGTCTTTATGTCTGCCAGTTGTCTACTTGAATGGGCTTGAACTTTCCCCATTCATTAGCTCCCAGAACCACCTAACACAAGCTGGGAATCCTGTGGGAAACATACAGGTGCACACGAGTGCCAATGGTGTAGGCACTACAGAAAGAGAACAGTAATTTGAACTGTGTGTTTAACAGACAGGTGACAAGGGTGCTTGTGTTTCTTCCACTGCCATCAGGGGAACAATTTTGACATCATTTTTAAAGCCATCAAGGCAAATTATTCAGTGCATTTTTACAGAAATGATTTAAATTCCTAAAGGATGAGGTCATTCTAAATAAATTATTTTGCATTCTCAAATAACCAGTTCCTTTCATTCTTGACTGGAATGTCTAAAGCTATGGGAAAACTGCAGCTTTAATAATATTTAATTTGTGTGTGTGTGCTCGTGTGTTTATGTTTGTTTTGTTTCTCTTTTAAATCAACAGCTCCACATTAAAAATCACTCCTATATGTATTATGTATTTAACTGACTGAAAATGAATACTCTTTATAAGGTGTTCAAAAGAGAAATGTGAGCTTTAAAATTATTTATTATTCACGGGTGCTTTGAAAGTCTGTAATATTCCAAATGGTTCTGGAAGGATCACTTAAATGCATTAACAGTCAGGTTGTAGGGAAAGGGTGGTCACCCACTAATGACAGGAGTGGTGAGGAGTAGGGCCTACTGCTGTATTCTTTAACAGAGTCTTAGGAGGGAATTCAGATATGAGAACTTGGGGGTTATTTTTTTTAGTTTTATTATGCCTTAATAAAAAAAAAGTGACTCATTTTTCCCCTCCCAAGCTTTAGCACTCCCGATAACCAGAGCAGAAGATAAGAAGACATGTGTTCCTTGCTCTTCTTGGGTGATCCGGGACTTTCACAGCCTTGGTGTTAGGAAGGCAATTTGCATAGAGTGTGCGGCAAGGACCACAAATGCTTTGTTTGCCGTTACTTAAAGTTCATCTGAACAGACGGCGCTTGATGAATTCCATCTTCCCGGCCAAATGAAACAGCCAACAGTACATTCTTAAGTAGTTCACACTCAGACTCCACCTCTCAAATGAGGAAATAGCTGACACAAAACCAGAAAAGTCCTCGTCTCACGGAAACCAAGGTGGGTGTCGCTGAAGCCAGACAGAAAAAAAGTAGTTTCCAGTTATGCTGGTTTAGGGAGGAGGGGCTGAGAACTGTTTTGCTTTTCCTATCTCTTGGCTCCCTTAGAACGATATGTCAGTAATGATAAGCACCAACTTCTTGGCATTCAGTAATAGGCAGCCGTGTGTAGCACATCTGTGCACAGCGCTGGGAGTGAGCACATTCCTTAAGCTGTTTAACATGTTTATCTTTACTTTGATAGTGACAGGCATTACAGAGTATTTCCCCTAGTCTCCATTCTTTTCCCTTCACTGTTTATGGTGTGTATGTGTGTGTGTGTGTGTGTGTGTGTGTAAAATCACACGTGCAGGTGTACACATGTACTTGCGCATGTAGAAGCCAGAGGTCAAACTTGGGTGGTCTTCCCTGGGAATCATCCACTTTGTATCCTGTTTGAAAACTTTCAGACAGGGTCTCCCACTGTCCCGGAACTGGTAAATTGGACTTGGCTGGCAGAACAGTCAGCCCCAGGGACCCACCCACCTCTGACACCCTAGTTTGGGGATTATAAGTGCACACCACCAGGCCTGGATTCTGAGAGCCAGACTCAGGCCTCATTCCTGCTTGCTAAGCAAGTGTTCTACGGACTGAGCTGCAGGCCTCTCCTCTTCCACGTGAACAACAAGACATGGATTAGTCACTACATAGTCTTCTGTTTGCCTGTGACATGTTAGCACAAACGACTCATCAGAACAGCTACTCATTGCTCTTCATTTACTCAATGAACTAAAATGTATTAAACGCCGTGCAGGTGTGTTTGGGTTTGATCCTGAACCCTGAACTCCCTAGTTTCTTCTTTTAAAAGATTTCCTTGTGTATAATACCAGAAAAACTTCAGACTACCTCACTGGTAGTCTTCTAAGAACCGAGAATGACATCTGAGCTAAGATATAAAAATGAACAGAACTAATACTGCCAGGAAAGCCAGTGTTGCCTCTAAGTTACAAGTGACAAGAGGAGGAAGGAATCAGAAATCACAACTGGCTCTTTGCTTTCCTCCTGCTGAGGGTGCAATCATATTAAGTGACTTAAATGTCTAAATGACACAAAAATTTAAAAAAAAATAGAATAAAAGTTCTCGATAAAACCTCTGAATGCGACTTACAGATTTCTGGAAAACCAAAGTGCACTAGCTCAGCCCTTCACAACTGTGCACACTGGCAAGTTGTACTTAATTCAGCACTGTAATAACAGCCCCACAAAAGAACAGTGTGCAGCAGACTCAGGGTGCCAAGTGCCAGAACTTCTCAGATCCTTGAGGCAAATTCTGTTTTCTTCAAAATCCCTTGCACTAGTTTGAATTACAGTCTAGCAAGCTTGAAAGCAGCAGCTAGAACCTTTAAGGAATATTCAATGAATTTGCAGGGCCCCAATGTATATTATTAGTGACTCTGTCTGTGTTGGGGGGCAGGATGTGCACATGAACACACATGACTACACATGGAAACCAGAGGATAACCTTGGGTGTTATTCTCCAGGAGCCATCCATCCAGTTTTGTAGTTGCTGTTTATTTATTTCTTTTTGAGACAAGGCCTCTCACTGGGACATGAGGTTTGTCAGGCCAGTAAGTCCCAGGGCTCCACGGGTCTCAGTCTCCCCAGAGAGGGATTTCAAGCCTGTGCTTGTTGTGCCCAGCTATGTGTGTGAATGCTTTGGAGGGGGCTCAAGTCCTCAAGTTTGCACAGTCAGCACCTCCCACCTGGGCTACCTCCCCATCCAATCTGGTGATTTTTAAACTAAGTCCTACACGGAAAACCTAAAGAAGAGTCTTTCATAGAAAACCGAGTTTAAAATGACTTCCTTAGGGAACGAGGGATCTTAGAGAGCTTATGCCTCATTCCACCAGGCTCACAGTTTCTTGAGGACCTGTCATAAATCAACAGGATTTTCTACTAAAAGAGTCAAATTTTATTTCAAAATGGCTAGCACTGACTGTCATGTTCAACTACACTTTCTGGGTTTTGTCTCAACTCCAGAGGCTGTGGTCTAAGGCTGGAAACTTTGGGTCACAAGGACTTACTAGAGTACAGCAATGTGTCTGCTGACCTAAACTTTACCTATATAGTAGTATCCACGAGAGCAGTAAAAACCAACTTGAATTTTTGGCAGTTTGAAAAAGGCCACTCTGTGTACTTCACTGCAGACAGGGCCACTGGAGAATACAAAAGTGTTGAAAGGCTAAAATTTAATTAATGAACAATTAGCACCCCCTGTGGATTCATTGTGCAGTAAAGTGATAAATAGGGTTTGTTAATGTAGAAAAAGCTGTTACAGAGATGGGGGTGTGCACTGCCACAACGATCCATTTACTATTGCAAACCAACTGACCTGCGTGTTTTCCATCCTGACATGAGGTAGGAATGGTTAGGATGTGAGGCAAACAATCAGCTTCAGTTTTGTGAAGGGACAGACTTCCTCAGGCACAGCTACCTAACTTCAACTCTGAGAACCTTGTGTTTTGCCCTGATTTTTTTGTTTGTTTTTTGTTTGTTTTTTGTTTGTTTGTTTGTTTGAAGGTTTTATGAGGATGCTGTGTGCTCCTGTGGTATGAAGAACTTGAGATACTTAAGGATCTTGAGACTTCATTTCAGTAAGGGTCTGTAGAAAGGCCAAGCAGCAAAGCATCCTCAGAAGACAGAATTCCCACAGCATACCAACAGGATTGGGAAACAGACATTGCAAAGGGAGAGCAGATACCAAGCAGCATAGACAGAGTGTGGAGAGCTCCTTCAGTGTGAAGGGAACGGGTTTAATACGTGTGTAAGTAAGTGGCAGCCCTGCAAAGGGACACAGCTGTTTCCTGAAAATAACTTCAATCAGGATGTAAAAATAGCACTACCCTGATTGAACACTATCAAAACACTTTAGATATTAATATTTTTATTCATTTATATATTAATATAACATTAACAATATTTATTTCTAATGTCTTCATTAATATTGTTTTTATAGATATTTGTTTAATATAACTATTTATTAATGTTTATTTATTTATATTACATTTTATTATACAAAATATGAATGGAGCTAGTATGAAAACATAGTTCCAATGTTAACAATGATAGATTTTTCACAGATGATTCTCATTTTTGATTCTGCTCTCTTCCCTGGAACTGGGTCCTTAGGATGACTAGGATAAGAAAGTGCATTCACCAGTTAAAACCACAGAACCTAGTGTGTGCACAGAAGTGATGTCACCAGTTAAAACCACAGAACCTAGCATGTGCACAGCAGTGATGTCACCAGTTAAAACCACAGAACCTAGTGTGTGCACATTTGCATGTTCATCAGTTAAAATTCACAGCACTCTATGTGTAAACATACCAATATTCATCCAGGATTCACTAAATGTTCAAAATCAAACATGTAATCTGTGTCAAAGTAATTCTTCAAGATTTTAAATAGTTTTCATTTCAAAAGAGCTAATTAAAGTAATTCACCACTTAATATATGCAACCGTCTCTGTAAACATAGTTTAATGAAATACTTCTTTAGGCAACAATGCTATTCTTTGTAGTATGTTTACTTACTTATAATTTATATATAATTATCTGTTTGCACATCATTAATATATGTACATAATCAATTTAAAGTGTATATACGTGTATACACACATATATATCTAACATTAAATGTCTTATTAAAAATTCTAATACTAATTATAGTTAGCCCTCAGAACTCTCATGATTCTTCCATATTATAGCATTTACTTTATCCACAGCTAAAACACTTGAAAACAAAGAAATACATATGAAGATAACCACAGCCATAGTGGCCCCGGAACTGAGATGGTAACAAATCTGGGTACAGTCATGGAGGAGGATAAAGACCCATCTGTGCTAGTCTCAGATGACATGTAGATACCTGGCCCTCTGGCAACCAACACATGACTGAGGTCCACTGAAATGGAGTGGGTTAAATATGATTTAAATATAAGAAAGGAGTTTCTCCTCAGCAGACACAAAGTGTGATCAGAATCCTCTTACCAGTCACATGAGTTGTATCAACTCTGAATGACCACATCCACGGAGAAGCTGGGGGCAATGTTTCTGCCTCAGACAGGAGACAGGGACATGCACTAAAGAATGGCTAAACCTCAAGAGCTTCACCTGGGCTGCCAGCTGACTCAGGCTGCCTGGACCAAAGGAGGCTTACTGGATCCCCATAAAATGTTCTTGAGCCTGGGCTCCACTCTGCCCTTGTAGCCTAACTGATGACTAGCCAGATTGTAACTACCCCTTAGTCTCACTTGAGTGACCAGAGGAAAGAAAGGAGCGAATCCCAGCAGCTAGCACAGAGCATAGGAAGGCAAAGCTGTCACCTTGAACTTCCTACAGGCATGAAGCGGGAGAGCTGAGAACAGTGAGAAATCTTGGCAGCAAAAGGGGTGCTCAACTTAGAGAAAAGAAGGCATGTCAGTAAGGAGGAGCAGGGCGCTGGAGTCCTGCACCAACAACAACCATTGCTGGCAGCGTCATCAGTTTTACGGTAAGACACTGAAATCATTAAGCACCCCCAGCCTGTCACAGTTGCCCTCTACTTAGGGTTGGACTTGAAACTTTGATCTTTTCCTCATACTGTGCAGTTAGCTCTACCAAGTCATTTCCTCTCTGCAGAAGGGTTTTCAGACATGGTTTGTAAATATCTATAAGAAGATAGTAACCACTTTGAAGACATAAAGGCTAGATGGTACTTCCTGAGATGCAGATATCATTCTGAGTAAATTGTCACTCTGCTGGATGTGGCATTGGGCTTCTAGCCTCCCTCCATATGTACACGCACACATATGTACACACACTTTCATGTATATGCACACACACTGAAAACACACACACACACACTCACAAGGCCATGTGTATCCCTGCTTTAAGCTACGGATACATTCTGAGAAGTTCATCCTTAGGCAATTCCACATTGTTCTGGTAACATCAGAATGCAAACTAAGTTGGTGT
Organism: Ellobius talpinus; assembly: GCA_001685095.1. Classification (NCBI taxonomy): domain Eukaryota; kingdom Metazoa; phylum Chordata; class Mammalia; order Rodentia; family Cricetidae; genus Ellobius; species Ellobius talpinus. The sequence goes on from LOJH01000796.1 coordinate 24,696, forward strand.
GATTGACTACACTCCTGGGCATTAGGGTACACACGGCTCCAAATGCTGTTTATCCTCCGGGAAGCATTGCTAAGGGATACATGACCAGTGTCTCATAAACTTTTCTTGATGATGACTTTCAAACTGCATCAGCTGCAGGAGAAATGCCAAAACACTGGCAAAGGTGGTGCAGCCTTTTCAACCACTTTGTCATAGAAGGTCATCCCCAAACTAAAGATGAAGCAAACAAGTATCTGGACTGGAGAGTGAGGAGGAGAGGAGGGCACCCTGTGTCACCAGCCACACGTCCATGTTCTAGTGAGGAAGGACTGCTAGAAGCACTGATTAAACGCTCCCAAGTTTTGACATCTCTAGAAATTATAGATATTTTGTCCAGTAAATGGGCTTCTATCAATCTCCAGCCACTTCCCGGTCTGCTGCTCAGAGTGGCAGACCCTACAGTAAATTAAGCCTTCTGCTGTCAGGGTGGAGACAGAGGGAGCGGAGCGGGGCTTGATCTCAAATGATTTTTTTTATGGGTTTCATTTACATCCTGCTTAAGGTTTTCTGCGCAGCTCAAGGTGTCTTATCTCTGGCTACCAGGGGTATTTAGCAGTCAGAGCAGCTAGGCTTTCCCTCTTCTCCTGCCCCACTCCCTCAAGCTGGCTAGTTTCTTTTTTCCAAGCATCTTATCTTATCACAGGATCTCCCCAGGCTGAGGAGAGCCCACAGCTATCAGGAGCTCTGCACTCTGCTCTCTGGCAGGCTGCTTGAGACCAATGAGAGTTTAAGTGCAAAGGGAATCAGTTAACCTCTTCAGCACTCAGTTTAGCAGTGACTCAGGATGCCTCACCTTGATGAGGACAAATGCTGTGAGAAATTCCCCTCTAAGGCGCATGCACACAGAACAGGTACCACATCGGATAGCAGAACTGGGTACACATGACATGGCTGCTGGACACAGTTGCATATTTGTTTCATTGCTACAACTGCATGCTTGCCTTCACCTGAGCAGCCCCCTGGCACCTTGTGGTCATCCATCCAGGATGTTACTACAGGGAAGAGCTCTAGTAATCTACTAAGAGGCCAAACCAGAAACTAAAGGGAAGCAGGAGATGGGGACCAGCAGTCCAGAGAAGAGGACTTTGCACAGTGTTAAACCTCAAGATGAACAGAGGCAAGAGATGGCTGTTGGATGCCACAGAGTCATCTCCCAGAGTGACACAGATATGGTGATTTCAATTTGTTAAATAATCAGATGGTCTGTCAAGGTGCCCAAGTTATCAAGGAACTTGGACTTCAGTAATGAACTCCTTAATGATGGCACCCAACCATTATGCTGCCTTACTTAAATCCTGAGTGCTATTAAAACCACAGGATTCCTTCTCACCGTTTGGGATGGGGGGGGTCCACATGGGTACAGACAGAGTTGACAGCTATCACCTCAAACTGTCAGGAGTCATCCTCTTATTGACCACAGAAGGGCAGCTCCACCAAGACCACACAAAAGCAAACGCCATTAGCTGTTGAACTTCATATCAAGTAGGCCAGCATAGGGGTAGATTTTCTACAGCATTCTGTGTCAAATGCAGTGAGCTGTATTATTATTTTATTATTATTATTATTGGTCTATCAAGCAATGCTGGGCATTCCAATGACTAATAATTATTACAGGCAAAAGAGGACTATATGAACAGTTATTAGGCATGTCATCTATCTGTTTCATATACTTAAAAATACCTCCATTTCTCTTCTCTTCCACACCCCAGCATCCCATGGGCTCCTTTATATTACTGATAACCCCATACTTTTACCTGTAGCAAAGGTTCTCTTAATTGTCCATTATCTTAGTGTGTCAGCACAAAGGAACAGGGACAGCATCCCTCGTCCAAATGCTTTCACCTCCCTCTCCTGAGAGTGATGCCCTTGTCAAGGCATTAAAGACACAAAAACCTGCCACTTATCAGAACTGTATTTGAATCGAACGACTGTCCTTGAAAACGCTAGGCAGGTGATATTATCAGACTGCAGCTCGTGGCAGAGTCCAGTTCCATAGTGACTGAAACTGTCTTAAAAGACACTAGCCAAAGTTTGTCATGCTTCCTTCATAATACCGCGAGCAACAATAAAAACATGTTTCAAGGCTTTGTTGCATTGTTGATTTTTGTTTGTTTGTTTGTTTTGTTTTGTGGTTAAGTACAAAGAAATCCATGGGTTATGTTATTCATGAATACAAAGTTAACAGTTCTAAATCGGAGGACTCCCTGCAGAGTGAACTTGTAAAGTCACCCTGGAATCAAACCCTAAAAGTCTTTTCATTGCTCCATACCTGAATCCTCAGCAAATATAAGTCTATTAAAACATCACATGTATCATGGTACAGAGAGAGGAGGAATTTTATGCCTCTTTAGTGATCCTACAGAATCCAAATCAAGTCAGAACAGCATCTGAAGACAAAAGATGAAGGTATTTGCGATCCGAGCCAGTGTGTGTATGTCTTTCATATATCTGCATTACCTTGCCACTTTTTATGCTTCTTTCTTACTCATTTTGAGCTACCCTGCCATGGAAGAAAGAATTTATGCATGCTTTTAACAAGTAAACAAGTGCACAAATTAATTCAGAGAGCAGTAATTTTGAAAATTTTTCTATGTTTAATGTGCACTGCAGCTAAACTACTTTTTCTGTACAAATTAATTTACTGCATCAGTGATCGATGTTTATGTTTAGGCAATTTTATTTCTCAGTCTGGTAAAATGAGACCTAATAGTTGCAACCTGTTATGTCCAATCTGTCACTGAAATTCAAATTGCCTTTTTCCTATTATTCAAGGAGCAATTTGGAGGAATTAAAGCCATTGAAAAACGGAAGACAAACAATTCTCTGTAAGGACTCAATGGCCTGTGTCATCAACCAAATCCAAGCCGTGGTCTCTTCTGAGGGGCTTTCAACGTGATTTTTCTGTGTTTCATGAACTTTCACATCTGCCCAGCCATGTAAGATAAAATGCTCAGGACGGCTTATGAATTTTATCCTAAAAAGTTCAGCCTTTTAGAAAATAACCAGAGACACAAAGAGTTTGGTGCTGACCCAAAACAAAATCCTACTCAACATCCAAGGCCCAGATTTTCATTCTACCCTTATTTTTGCTTGTTTACCTTTGAATTTCTCTTGAATTCTTGCTTGCAAAATGACTTTCGTTTACAGTTTTCTTTTTTACTGGGGAGAATTCAACAAGCTTGTAGCCTGAGCTTGATGTGTTATGGAGACAGACTGTGACTAGGGCAGATGATGGCTTTCTGAACCAGCTCTTTTGTTCTGTTCCCCATGTACTCTTCACACTATCCAGTGGCGGGTCATAACTGATCTATACTGCATCTACAAATCCTAACAGAAAGATGCAGTGTAAGGCTGTCTTAGCATTGGGAATGACTGCTGAACCTCGCAGTGGGCTAGACATAAAAAAGGGACACAGGACAATGCCACACAACTTTGGAAAAGGTACAGAATCCATTTGCAACATGCTTTCATTGGGTCTGCACTTCCTTCAAAAAAAAGTACAAGAAATTGATCTCATAATTGGTTTGATTAGCATTCAGTATGATGACTTTTCTGAAAAGCACTCACAACTGCCAACTTCCATGCCAAGCTTGCCTTTTCCAGCGGGGTGCTCACTGTTTCTCAGGACAGCGTCACAGATTTAGGGGGTCTGTGTCCTGAATGGGTAACCTCAGTGGATAAGTTTCCACAGTTTTGTAGAAACATACGCATTTCTACCAAATCAATTCTCTCCATGGTGCTAGATATGTGGTCTTCGTATTTTTCTTGTCTGCATGTTTGTCTGAAACAGGAAAATGGGTACTTTCACTAATAATCTCCCTGTACCCACTCGTGTCACACACGGTCTCAGAAAACAGAGCACACATTGGTGTTTAGAAGAAACCAACCATATTTTTCCAGGAAAGGAAAAGGTAGACAATGCAAGAGGAGCCCTTTACAAACTTAGATACTTGAAGAACACCCTCCCTTTTCTCCCTGAGAATGCAACTTGTTCAAAGCTAAACATCAAAGCTCAGTCATTCTCTATCAGCATGGGATCTGGTATTAAAATACCAGAAATAAAACAGATGTAAGGATCTCTTTCTTTGTTCCTCTCTGCCTCCCTCCATCTCTTTTCTTCTCTCTTCTTGATTCCAAGACAAACTCATTTCCTGAGAAGATTGCTTAACACATTGGTTCTCAACCTTCCTAATGTTGCAACCCCTTAATACAGTTCTTCAGGTTATGGTGACCCACAACCATAAAATCATTTCATTGCGGCTTCATAATTGTAATTTTGTAATGTTGTAAATTGTAATAGAAATATATGATATACAGAATATCTCACATGCAACCCCCCAAAGGGGATTGACCCACAGGCTGAGAACCCTGACTTAGATCATCAAGTCAATTAATCCTCTGACTTTGAGGATGATTAATATGAATTATTCATCTGATTAATACTGTTAATATATCACACATCCAAGTGGGCACCAAGTGTTGTTTTCTTCGTAGTATTGGAATAGGTTCTAATTAATGAGCACTGGCTTCCTGCTTAGAAGACTTCCCCATAACATAAAGGGGTACTTGCCCTTCTTTGGCTTGGTTCACTCCAAAGAACCATGAGCACGGAACACCTGAATTCCCATGATTTAAAGCTCAGCTTTATGATAAGAACCAGCTAGTTCTTCCGTAGAAACACTGGTTCCAAAATGCCCAACTGAACAATGATCTAGATGAACAGATGGCACACCCATCTCCCAGCCCTCTCCTAGCATGTTCCTCACCATGACACGAGAAAGTACAGGTAGGTGATTCCATCTATTCCATGCCTCTTAGACACCACCAGGATACCCTATCATGGTTTTGACCTAGTCAGTGCAGAAATCTTACTTTAACGTCCCCAGAGAAGTTCCAAACACTCAGCTATGAACATGCATGTTCACACACACACACACACACACACACACACACACACACACACCCTCTTAAAGACCACAACTGCTTTTGAATCCTATCTTCTTCCCCCACACCAAGCTGGCAGTATAGGTCCACTTACTCCCTCTCTCCGGCTACCCTAAGGGCAGAAGCTATGGAGCTCACATACCTGACACAATACAGATTCTAGAGCAACAGAGAAGTTCCATCCTGAGTGTCCATGAATGGTAGAGGAGGACCAAGATGGAGCTGGAAGCTATGTACAACCATTTTCTTAAGGGAAACTCAGGATGGTATGGTTCTTTAACAGGTCAGCCACTTTCTGCTAGCCCAGCACAAGCAGAGACACCTAATGTACACAGCAAAAGTAACTTCTCTCCAAGAGGTCACCAAAGCAACCCTCCTCACAGTACTGGTGGCTGCAGCACTGATATGTTTCCATCCCTAGTAGCACTGCTACGGGCCTTTGCGCCATTTACAGGTTGCATAGCTTGTTCTGTAGCAATTTCCCATAAGGAAGGAAGGAGCAAAGAAAGGAGGGAAGAAGGGAGAGAGGGAGGGGGAGGAAAGGAAGCAAGGAGGGACTGATTGGTTGGTTTTGCCAAGAACCTAACCGTGGAAACGTTTATGGTAAATTACAAGTAATAATCTCACTAGTAGACATTTATTTGTGTGTTTGTTTTTGCTCTGGTAGGATTGAACTGGAGCCTCTTCCATGCTAGGTAAACACACTACAGTTGAGCCATATTCCCAACTTTACTGAACTTTAACTAAACTTGAGAAGGTACCTTATTTATCAGTTGGGGATTCTCTGTGATTTAATTGGCAGTACTGAAAACTGGAGCCAACAAATGGATCAGCTCTGCTCGAGCAACCTTCTATTACCACAGCAAGGCTATTTAGTGCTCACGTTTGTTCTGGATGGAGAGCCCTTAAATTTCATTCATTTTATCATGGATCAGCAATGCTTACTTCTTATAATGCCTCAGTCCTTGACTATGCATCTTTGAAGCTTTGTAAGTTTTTAATCATGTCTATATGTGTGCCTGTGTGGGGAATGTACACACGTGAGTGTGGGCATCCATGGCAGTGGCGTGTGGAGGAGGCCATGAGATCCTTTGAGCAACCTGATATGGGTGCTGAGAACCAAAAGTCCTTTCCAACAGAAGTCCTCTCTTTTAACTGTGGGCTGAGCCATCGTCCCGGAGCCCAAGTCATGTATTAAAAGGTTCACAGATAACTAGAACAGACAGCACAGAGTTCTTCTCTAGCTGCTATCCCCACACAGATTTGCCAACAGTCCTCCCACCGGAGTGGAGTTGGTTAAGACTGACGAATTAGCGCCCTTGAATCCAAGTTTCCTACATCCAGTCTACGGCATAATAGACGATGGAAGACACAATAGGAGACGTAAGACAGAACAGAAGGTAGCCTCCTCTTTCCCAAACCCTACTCGAGTAGGATCGCAAGCTGCAGGGAAATTGACTTCTGCACACAGATCAGTTTCAATGCTCTCTCGCGAGCCTAGCCGGGGCCTAGTCATACACTGCTTCATTCATTCCATCACCAACGGACACTTTGATAAATGAAGATATGAAGTTACAAAGACATAGAAAGTGTGTTAACTACCCTGTCCTAGACTTGTATAAATATGTGTGAGGCTGTTAAAGCGTAGACATTAGGGCTGAGGGCGGAGCTCAGTGATAGTGCACCTGCTTGGCACAGAGAAGTTCAGAGTTCCACCCCCCAGCATCAAATGCACACACGGATGTAAATGTTACAACTTAAGGAGCAGAGTTCTTGGTGGAAAAGATTTACAAGCAAGTTATAAACAAATTGGTTTCCCAAAAACCATTATATTTCATCCATGCTGTACCAGGCACTCCATGGGTAGATTGTATGTTTTAAGTAGACTAAAATCAGTAAGGCACAGTGGCAAATGCCTATAATCCCAACCCTTCAGAGACCAAGGGGACTGCAGTTAGTTCAAGTACAGTCTGGTCTACAAGGCACATTTCAGGATAACCAAGGTTACACAGTGAGACCGTCTCAAATAAAAATAAAGCAGACAAAACTGTTTATAGATTTCTTTTGTGATTTATTAATATTTTTAGTGTCAGAGACCGAAGCCCAGGCCTTGTAACAAGATGGGTGCTCTTCTGCTAAGCTACATCCCAAGCCTGAGAGAGATTTCTTTCCCATTTTATTTTGATTTTTTTCTAACTAATCTGCTTGCTATTTTTTAAAGTTGTTTTCATAAGAAAAGATTTATCAAAAACCCTAACACGGACACTACTGTCAAGGTTGCAATTAATTAAGTGACTTAGTCTGATCTCTGAAGCTTTGGTGACTTCTCTGGACAAGTGCCACTAAAGCCTCTTATATTAACCTGCTCTTTGTGGCCGGTCCCACGTTTAAAGCAATATTTTGCTTCTGGTGAACGTATCAGTTTTTCTTCTTGATGTCATCACCAGTTTGTTACCTCAGAACCAGGTCCATGCAGACATGATTTCCTCCCCTCCTAAGAGCTGGTTTAGTCCAGTTATTACTGATATTTTATCCTCACCTTTTCAGCCTTCTCCCCCAGTCTTGACCCTAGTCTTTACTTTGGTTATGGTCACATGACTTTATTCTTTTCACCACTCAACAGAAGGTTTCCAAGGTGCTCATTCTCCTACTCAGCAATGTTACTTTTCTTTTGATATTCCAATGTGACAAAGGTCACTCTAGGGGTCAGGACATGAATGAGTGGGTCAGTTTTCAGGTGTACCCCAGCTATCGCTGCAGTCTGGTTCCTCTGACGTGTTCATAAACTTCACTGTATCCCAAGCACAGAACAGAGCCAATACAAAGTTAGTAGTGACAGAGCAGCTTTGCTGAGTGGCTTATTGACAAGAGACAGTGGGTTAGAACAGAGCAAAATCAGCAGCTTCGCTTCAGCGATACTGTAGCGCCATTATGGAGGACACAGAAAGGCCACCTCAGGATGAATTCTTTAAGTTCAACATCAAAGAATAAGTGGGGATGTTCACAGTAGAGAAAAGAAAATTGTCTTTCTAGGTAGAAGGGAGTGCATACACACAGCCAAACTGCGACCAGGGCCTGAGCACTACGGAATATGAGTGACTACAAAGGACAACTCAGCGTCAGTGAGGCATTCAAATCCCCTGGGAGTCATTGAAAACATATTAATATTTTCCCTCACGGCCAGAGATTCTTACTGCATTGGAGGCTTGGATGCGTATTTTCCCGCGGTGCCTAGGGGACGCTCACAGCAGGTCAGGACCAAGCACCAGTGCACCCAAAGATAGGGTTTGGGAAGAAATAAAGCCCTTTCCCACCTTTGACTCAATATGTAGGCAGCAGAGAGCTGTGGTAGGAATTTAGTCTGTAGAGCTGGCTTCCAACCAGACTCCCCTGGACTAGGGAGGACTGGATGAGGCTATGCACCAGGTCATCAAGGAAATGGGTAGCAACAGAGATGTTGTGGGATGCATTCACTGCTCCAGGGAAGCAGAACCAACACACTCAATGGGTAAGGACAGCAAATGTGGGAATGAGAGGGCCTATAACGCTCACTCTTCCAAATTCCTTCCCACACATTCACTACTGTCAGTCCACGGCTGGTCACGCACATGCTGTGAGAAAAACAACATTCTGAATCCTCTATATAAGAAACAACTGGATCTAATTCCAGTGATGCCCATTGTCTTTGCAATCAAGGTCGCCGACTTTGACACACACACAGATTCCAAAGGGAAGACAGTTCAACAGTTTGGTGAATTTGAAACAAAATATGTATCCACACTTAAAAAAAATGTTTGGAGGGCAGACCGTCCCCCAGGGACAACAGCAATACAATTCTGAACCTGCGTTACTACGGTACAGACCAATGAAACTTATGCAGGGAGAAGGGACCAGAGGTGGCGGTACCCAGAGCAGAACACACAGCAAAACTGCGACTGTGGAGCTGACAACAGCTGAATGAACATCCACAGCTACGAAGACTGTTGCAGAGTCCAGACAAACGTTGTTACCATATATTGGATATACACCTCGCTACTATCAATCATGTGGTGTCAGTTTTACAATGGTAGTTTCTTCACCTGGATTTTAAGGAAAGATAAACTATGGTGGGTGTTTTTATTGCAACTGTCACAGATTACTGGGGTACAATACTGATGTTCACAACAATACATTTTACCTATATACTTTTCAAGTGTTGTCCTCAAAGACTCTCATAAAAATCCGTACGTATTTCTTTCACTTATTTACCTCAAAAATTAGTCATCAGTAACAAAGTAATAACATGTAAAATCATGTGGGCATTGATATATGTGCACAAATTTTCTTCTGTTTCTTATGGATAAAATTATGCAAGTACCTCTTTAAAATTCATAGTGCTTTTTGTTTTTCAATCACCAAAAACTTACAAAGTACCTAATAAATGTTTATCCAATACATCTTAAGATCTCGTAGATTACAACTTGTGAACCTAATGTTCTCACTTTTATAAATTAAGTTTTATTGGAACACAGCCATGAACAGCCATTTACACACCAAGCATGAGTTGTTCAATAAAGCAAAGGTGCCTGATTATGGCCAAAGCCACATGGCCTGCTGAACGAAACAAACCTACCATCTTGACATTCACTATAGAAAAGTGTTGACCCCAATAATATGGTATTACTTCATCTTATCATGCATTAACATCCCTCTCTCATACACCAAGAATAAATTTTTTTGCACTCTATGTCATTGTTTTCTACCATTGCTAAACAAAGCAACAGAATGCTGCCTAAAATGTACCAAAATATCACACTTTTGGAAAAGGTAAGCACTGTTAGATAAATGTAACTTTGCTAAAGGTTGGTAGGGTCAACCGTCAATCAATTTTGAATGCCCAATTTTGAATGTTCTCTGAGTGGCAAGGTCCAGCATGCTTTCCTACCCAGAACATCTTGTAGAGCCCTTGAGCATTATCTGGCCGACTATGATTGGGTGGCCAGAGACGGTTGCCCCTTAGTTTCTCCAGGATCCTTGCAGCAGAAAGCTAAATGAAACTCTGATTGCAGAATGTTTGCCTCTCCTTCCTGTAGACTATCAAAGTTAGCTACTTTTCCCTTTGCCTTGGTCCTGCCATAGAACTTGCATTTATGCTGATCAGATCCCATGCATTTTTCTCCTAGAAGAATGGAGAAGTTCTACCTTCAGCAAAGACTCAACAATCTTTCACCTATTGGCCTGAGTTGTTAGTGTCTGCATGGATGTCCAATTCTTCAGAAGCAGGTTGCCCAGTGTGCTATCTTTCAAGAATGAACTCCAGTCTTATCATTTCCCTTTGGAAAATGCCCTGGCATTTAGAAAGCCATCCTGTTGATATGAGAATTATACAATCGGCCGATGGTGGTGCACGCCTTTAATCCCACCACTCGGGAGGCAGAGACAGATGGATCTCTGTGAATTCGAGGTCAGCCTGATCTACAGAGCAAGTTCCAGGACAGGCTCCAAAGCTACAGAGAAACCCTGTCTCGAAAAACCAAAAACAAGAAGAAAAAAGAAAGAAAATTACAAATTTTATAGGTTTTGGTTTTGATTTATCTTACTGACACCATCGTTTGTAGAACTTTTCCAAATGCTGTCTGTGTTAGCCAAGTGAACTTTAAGGTGTCTTGTGTAGAAATCATGCCCCTAAATCTCACTTAAGAGATTATTATGAGGGGATGGGATGGGATTCTTGAGAGAAAGGGTATTTAGCAGGTGATATGTGGGGTGAGAGGCCACATTTCAGAGCTGAAGTATGCATGTGCATACCTGACATCATGGAGGCTAAATGACTGAGTGACTGAGCCTTCCTCATAGGCAGACCTGGTGTAAGGAGCATGGTCACCACCGAATTCCTGCCCTTTTACGTCTTTAGGACCTATCTGCTCTCCAAGCCACAGGTTTAATTCCATGCTGGGGTCGAGAGGGTGGGCAGCTGCTTTGCTCTATTAGGAATAACAAATAATAAAAATAAAGCTTGCCCAAAATGAAACAATAGGAATTCATGAACGTGGCTTCCTTTCTTTCTCTTTTCCACTCCTATCTGCCAAACTGTCTGCTCTGTTCTTTATGTAAAACTGCAGATGTCTTCTTATTAATCAAGATTCTAATACATTCCAGATGAATCAACAACTTCGGGGCCTCAGCATGTATCATTCTCTCTCCTTAAGCACAGGATTTATTAGAATTGCCCATTCCAAGATATCTCAACTTACAAATGACGGTTTATTGTTTCTGTTTCTACAGCAGGGGCCTAATAAACGCACTGGAATGATGACTTGCCCCTCTGCAATACAATATTCAAAGAGATTTCCAACCCTATGGTGTAACATTATCCAAATCCTTTGAAACACTAAGTAGTTTGCTCAAACTCAATCATCCATATACAGAAATCATAGACAATCAATACAAATGCAATATGCTAGTGATGACATTTCAAAAACCATGTCCCAGAATCCTCTGTAACAGGCAATGGTACCTTCTAAATGCACTATGCATTCCACAGTGGTAGCCAAAGCATAAAGCACTCTTTGGTGAAGGAGCTAAACACTGCGTATTATAACCTTACCCTACACAAGGAATAATTTCAGGAACTTTGGCTACACATATGGTATTGATTAACTCAGGTCTGTGATTTCTCTGATTTCACACTGCTGATATTTCAGTGGGCGTTTACCAGGCAATTTAAGCAATCAAAACATGGTCGAGTACTGGTATTTAAAAATTAAATTCCATTCAGTGATCATTATTTTATGTATTTTTAACATGTGCCATTTTCAAGCTAGAGGAAGAAATAGCTCTTTCTCTATGTAATCACAAGAAACAGGACAGGAAGTAATGATAAGGCGTATAAGCACACATTTACACCAATGGATGTGGCTAATAGCTTTTGTGTAGAACAGCGCCCTGCTCACGCTCCCAGGTTACTAATGTTCTTGCTAACACTGGACTCCTAAGGGTGGTTCTATAAATAAGGCATTTATATAGAAAACTAGGAAAATATGAAAGGTTATAATATTAACATACCAAACTCATTTTTAATTAAAGAAATAAAAAAGCCCAGTCTTTAGGGGGCTGGGGAAAATAAGGTGGTCAAGTGAGACCAATTAACTTCATTAGCTTCTGCAAATACCTAGCTTTCTCACACATTCCTATTTTCCATCTGCTCCACAGTTAAATGTGTCTACAAATTAACATTTTATTTATGATTCAGGTTCTGATTAATAAAAACTATGAACCCATTATACAAAGAACTGATGCTTTATGGAAAAATACAAGGGACTACACAGCGACTCACTCATAGTGTTTTATTTTTGTTAGAAGAGAAAGAAAGAAAAAGAGAAAGAAAGAAAAAAGAAAAGAAAAAAGCAATCTGGGTCCTAAAAATCCCACAGACTGGAAATCAGTCACGTGCTTGCCTTCACTTTTGTCCCTTAGACTGGGTCGTTTTCCCTCGCTGTATCTGAGGCAGAACTGCTTGCATTTCTAGGCTCTCTTTATTCTCATCTCATTGGAAACAGTAGGAGCATCTTGCTCACTATCTTATATAGTTCTGCCCACTTTGGCCTGACATTCCCATTAACTTCAAACCCCACAGCGCAGGCATGAAGGGCTGGAAGCGCTTTCTGTGGAGCCGTATGTGCTGCGCAAGGCCTGTGCCTCCTACTGGCTTCTACAAGAGAGCAGACCTTTCAAAATATGTTGCAGGGATCAACAAAACCCGGCATGGCCAAAGGGTGTGTGCTGATGCCGTTTGGAGTATTTATAAAAACCCTACTCATAAGACAAACCGTGCTCCTCAGCGCAGCGCTTGCTGCCACTCAGCTGAGAACAAGCACTTTCCTAAGTAGACCAGAGAGTTATTTAATTTCACTTTAATTTCTCTGAGTAACTTTATCCCTCGCTGACATGCCATTTTATTATTTCATTATTTACAGCGTTCTGAGTTCATAAATCAAATCCATACACCTCCTATGATAACAGAAAAAGGAAGGAGGGACAATGTAGGAAAAAAAGGTCCCTTTCAACCCAATAATTCCAACGGTCTGTATTTCTAAAAATTACTGTGTTGGTCCCTGGCATAGCCTTTTTCTGACTGAGCACCAGGGTCCCTAACAACTGAAGTATAAATTACCACTGTATTTCCATTTCTCTGCACTGCCAAATTGGTACAACACTGGAGATCTTGAAAGCAAGTCTGTTATAGCTGGGACAATTTAATGAAAACAAATGGTGTTTAAATGCCGTAGAGTGTCTCTCTGTGTGTGTGTGTGTGTGTGCATGCGTGTGTGTCATATTAATTTCACCTTCTAGGTAACAAAATCAGCTATATTTATTCCCACTGAATCTATATATTTTCTTTTTTAAAAAAGGACTCAAAGAAATGTATATATTGGAGATTTCAATTGTTCTGAATGAGAAAACACCTTATGTTACAGAGAGAAGGCATAGTTCTAGGCCAGAAAGAGCTCAGTAGGTAACAGACTTGCAGCACAAGCATGAAGACATGAGTCTGAACCCCAAGAACACACGGATAAGCCAGCTGCATGGCAAATACCTGTAACCTGGCTGTGGGGGATGTGTTATGAGGGTTCTGGAAGCGACCTGTATAGCCAGTCTAGTCTAGCATAAAGGGTGAGTCAGGTTCAATGAAAGTTTGTTCTCAAAACAAAGGAAGAGGAGAGGAAGACATGAGGTGGAGAGGTGGCTGATATCTGGCCTCTACACATGTTCACAGGGATGGACGCATGCACCTATACACACTGTGCTCAAATACATACACAACCCACCTCTCCCCCACATACACCCAGACAAGGAAAGAGGAAAGAAAACGTATATTTCTGTTTAAATTTTATGCTTCAAGGAAACACAATTACTAATACACAACAGAGATGTCAAAAGTTAAGAATGCTGAAGAGATGAATCAGCAGTTGAGAGGAAGGGCTGCTCTTGCAGCAGACTCAGGATCAGTTTCTGGCACCCACATGGCAGCTCACAGCCCTCTATATCTCCAATTCTAAGGGCTATGATAGCCTCTCTGACCTCTGCAGGCACTGTATGCTTGTCAGATACTTACATACATGCAGGCAAAACACTCATACATATAAAATCAAAATGAGTCAAAATTCAATGGAATCCAGTACTCTGATAACAAGAATAACCACTTGAACTCATACTTGACATGAAGCTGAGAGGGACCTTGAACATTCAATTACCTGCCCCCCCAACACATACTTCCTAAGGGCTGAAATTACAGGCATGCAGCATTACACATGGCTTTACAAGGCAGGGCGCTGCAAACTGAACCCTGGGCTTCACGCCTGCTATGCAAGCACTCTACTGTCTGAGCCATATCCCTAGCCCGACAATACATTCAGGAAGGAACAGCAGGGAAAATCAGCATACAATTTGCTTGCAACACACTACTGAGAGTACAGCATGACAGTGTTGGCTTAGACCACACCTCGAGGACTCTCAGTAGAAGGGTAGTGGGCCAATTACTACCAAGCACATCACAGTTCTTTTGGAGTTTTCACAAATGAACTCAATACTTGCTTGAACTCTGCAGCTGTTTTAATGGTGTGATGGTCTGACTTGCTGTTGCGCTTGTAGAAGGCTGTAACACTGAAAAGCAGTGTTACATCTATGAGCAGCATCAGAACCAACCTGCCCAGCTGTCAAAGTGCCCAAAGAAATCAGCTTCCTTGTGCCTTTGGACCCATAATGATGATGAAAGCTTACATTTGGGGTTCTACCTTTCTGTCTTATCATCAGATAACAGTGAATAACTGTGGGGCTACATGATCAGCCTGAACCAGGCAACAAAATCAATGGAGCAAAGGTGAATCACTACAATGTTTATTAGTGTGTGTTGACTTTTGTCTTAATGATTGGAAATAGATAACATATTTTAACCCATTTTGCTTTACAGAGCCAGGGTAAATCCTTCAGGTAAAAACACGTATTCTCTATTAATAAACCAGCAATATATTCATCATCAGTTGTCAGTAGGAAAGCTGGCTCTGACTGTGGCTTTTCATCAGGTTCTTTCTTATCCATAGCCTAATACCTTTAAAAGCAATCAAGTTTCTCCTTAGCAGATGCTGGCTGACTTGTGGTTATGGTTGAGTTACTAGGTCTCTCTTGCTGGTCATTTGCATTCAGATCCAGGTACCCTCTAAACCAGCATGCCTGGATGAGAGAAAGAGAATGGGGATCCTACTCTCCGTTGTCCCCCCTGTAGCAGAAACATTTCTGAGCTTGATACTCTAACAGACAGTTTTACAGGAAACAAAAGTAGGTAGATGGACCAGACTGATTGGTCTAGACAATACATTCAGGAAGGAACAGCAGGGAAAATCAGCTAGGATCTAGACCTAGTACCCAGGAGTGGAGCACTCGAAAAACAGACTGACGTCTCTTAATACTGACACTCACTGTGCAGTATGGTCTTTCTGACACATGGTTCTCTAGCCCAGAGGCTAACTTCAAACTCACTGCATAGCTGGGGATGACAATAAACTTCTGTACTCTTGCTTCTACATCCTGCATACTGAAAATACAACCATGTGCCTACCATGCCCAGTTATGTACAGTACTGGGGACAGAACCTAGGGTTTCATGTGCGTGAGGCAAGCACTCTACCCATGGAGCTTCAGCCCCACCCGTCACTCAATGTGCTCTGCTGGGGGTGTTTGGGGACTTGTTTGATTACAGCCTTTGTCTAGATTTCTTCCCAACCCCACCTTCCTTTTCAGTGTATTACCCTTAGTCTTCAATACAATGGGGTGGTGCCACCCCCAAGAAAGCGTTTGAAAGAAATGAACTGGCTCAAGGAAAACTCACAATCGATTATGATTTCATCCAGAAGTTAAGTATTTGCGATACTGTGGAATGGCTGTAAAAAAACAATTTATCTTACTGTCTGGGCAATTTTATATGCCACAAAGCATAGGTGTTGTCAATTTCTCTTAGCTGAATCACTCAAACTTTGAAGTGCAAAGTAAATACAAAGCACTCCCTAAATAATGACATGCACACGGCATGTGCCTTTCTTGTTTCCTACCCCCAGTGTGGTCCAGGAACACACAATTGCTGCTTTTACTCGTGTTATCTGATCGTTATACGGAGCGTGAACCTGGTTGCGATTACTTTACATTGCACAATTATTATTGTTACAGCTATTTTGGCTATTCTGGCAGCAACTTGGAATTTTAGTAGTTAGTGAGTTATAGCTCTTTATGCACAGAGGAAAAGTGAAGGTAGAATTTTAATGCCCTTTTTTCAAATTTGTATAAAAGTACACCCACCAATCACAAAACTATTGTTATAACCACTATATAAGAGTGTACACAGTGCTTCAGGGTTCTCATTTTGCAGGCATTAGTGACTGGCTATACGTCTCTGCACATCCTTACCCTGGCATTTGATTTCCGATTTAAACAAAGAAACTGTCTGAACCTATACATGTCACTCACAGGCCAAGACTAGAAAATACTCGCTTCATTCATTTATTCATTTGCTCATTCCACAAACACACACTGAGTTCCTCCTAAGTTCTGTGCTGGACACGAAGAAGACACTTGTGCCGCAGTCACTGATCTCAAGGCTCATAAATGAGAACTCAGACTTTAGAACTGTCAACCATGTGTCCAAGGGAAGTCACTCAAGGGAAACAGTGGTAGGAACCCCAATCTCCACGGCATATATGTCAACACGGTATTACTCATGTTCATCAAGAGGTTAAAGCAACCTAAATATGTACTGAAGAATAAACTGATTTTAAAAAAGCATAATACACACCCCAAGTAGACTATTATTTATCCTTAAAAGGGGAATCCTGTTTAATGATGCAATCCTGATGAACCATAAAGACACTACTCTAGCTGAAATACGCCAGTACAAAGGGTCAAATGTCATATTCAAATGTCATATTCACGTCCTCTTACAGGAGAGATATAGAGGAGGCCTGTTCACAGAGAAAGAAAATAGGACGGTGGTTTCCAGAGGGTGGGGGGAAGATACTGGGAGCCAGTGTTTAACCAGTAGAGATTCAGTTATACCAGGTGTCAGGAAGCCGACTGAGCAGGTCACCACATGCACTCCCAGAACTAGGGAAACTGAGGCAAGGTTTCTGTGAATTCAAGGTCAGCTTGGGCTACATAATCTGAGCTATAGCATTAGACCCTGTCTCAAAGGGCAAACATGAAGCGTTACAACACAAGTGAATGTACTCAACACAACTGAAGCACGCACTTCGAAATTCAGATGGTGGAATTCCATGCCATACGTATTTACCACAATTGTTTTTCTTCAAATTAGCAGTTAAAACTATGCAGCTATGATGCAAAGATAGAAAACCATACACACCTTAAAGGGAAGCAACAGACTCAAAGGAGGCATAGATTTTGTCCAGGAAGTTTATACAGCAGCTTTGAAAACAGCATGGCAGAGGGACTTGCAACAGAACCAGAGTCCCCAGCTCCACCCTTATAGTGGCATATTATTTGTGCTTTGATAAATAAGTCTTCCTGAAGACCAGAGGCAAAGTTAAAGCCACTGGAGGTCTGGCAATGGTGACATACATCTTTAATCCCAGGATTAGGGAGACAGAGGCAGATGGATCTCTGTGAGTTCAAGGCCACCCTGGGCTACACAAGATCAATGCAGAAACAAATCCAGGTGGTGGGTGGTGGCTCACACCTTTAATCCCATCACATGCCTTTAATCCCAGCACTGGAGGAAATCTAAAAGGAGAGGAGAGGGCAGCTGTTTGCTTTTTTACAGTCACCCAGCCTTGGTAGAGATAAGACTTCTCTGGTGGCCTTAGCTTTGCCTCTGGTCTTCAGGCAAGATTTATTTATCAAAATACAAATAATAAGCTGCTATACACCCTTAAGCCCTGAGGGACTGAAGCCATCCAAGGCCAATGAACACAAAAAAGTCTTAGAGAATGGATTGGGTTGAACAGGCACTGACTCTGCCATTCTGTGTGCAGAACTGGGACATTCCAAGGACAAATGACAGGGACAGGGCTAGGAAGGAGCGTGGCACCAGCTGGGAAAGTAAGAGAAAGAACACAGTTCAACTAGTGTCAGAGGTGGAAGGTGGGCAAATGGTCCAGGAAGAGGGCATGCCAGTGGACTGAGTTTAGTAAAGTCAAAATACTTCCCCACAGACAAATTAAAAATCACCAGAGACAAAATTTAAAACAACATAATATTCTGGATGAAGCAAAAGAACAGGGCCCAGCAGAGCTGAAGAAGACTAACAGGAAATGAGGCTGGCCTCACGGCAGGGTGAGGTGTGAGATTCTGAGGCGGTCACCTCACGTTATACTTGTGTTGCCTTCAGGGAGAAGGAACAAACACGAATTTAAGTAAAATCTATGTTGTTCTCTCAGTTGACTCCATGAGCCACTCGAGAAAGGGGCACAGAGGGGACCTATTTCAGCCCATGTTCTCATCTGCTTCTCGAGCTGGACGGTGCTTTGAGCCAGGAGGGGAAGTTCAGTCCGTCAGAGCCCACGGGCCAATCTGCTAGTTACTTCCTCACCAACGCTGAATGTGTGTCTGCTGCCCCAATGGGAACTGAATCCCCCCAAGTCACCTAGCCATCAAGTTCTAGAGGCAGAATTCCCACAGCACAGCACAGAAGCCGCCGCCTCCCGCCTGCTCATGCTCAGCTGAGCCCCATGAGCCAAGAGGAAGGTCTCCTGTAGATTTGCTCTCCCGACCAACAGTAGTGTTCCTGGTCCCTCACCTCCCCAGGAAACATTTCCAACTTCTCAGAGATTCCTGTAGTCATTGGAAGCATGTCTTAAAATCCTTCATCTCTTTTCCAATCACAAAGGCCATAGCTGGATTCCTAAGAACTTGGGGTTTTTGAGAAAGGAAGAGGACCATACCCCACAATAAGGGGTGCAGCTTTTCAACCACCCTGTTTCCCTTGAAGGGAGTTTTCTCTTAAATTCCTGGCAGAAGCTCAGAAAGATGGGGAGCACAGACACCCATACCCTTTCACACTTCAAACAAAATGGGTTGGATGGCCTTTGCAGCTATTCATAAAGTATCCCCCCATTAATACAGAATTTAGATCAAATCAAGACAGTAACACACAGCATCGTTCACAGCAAGCGGCACTCCCATAATTGATAAGGATAATAATACAAAGGGTAAGCAATGTCTGTCTCTTTATTCCCTTCTTTGTTTTCTCAAAATTCCCTTGCTTTGTTTCCCATTCGTAGCTGTTATTGATGATAAGGTCCGGATCACACCACTGGAGAATTGTCTTTCTTCCAGCCAAGCAGCATTCTGAGAATGTGTCCATAGACTAGTACAAAATGTACGGCTTGCCCAACATGAATCACAGTGATAGGATTAGGCCCAAAGGGAGCTATGACAACTCTCTACAAGTAACCGAAAGGTGCAAATGGCAAGAAGGGAAAAGAATTATTTAAAGAGGTCCGAGGTATATGTGAGGAGGGATTAAATTAAGCAAAGGAAAATTCAGGTTTTATATCAAGAAAAGATTCCTAATGGCAATATGTTATAAGAATAGGTTCCCAAGAAATGTGTTGGAAGCTTCGAGACTGGAGGGCATTTTAGTTGAAACTAGAATAAAACACGAAATAGAACACAAAGTGGAATGGGTCGTAGGCCAGTGGATAAGGGCTACGGACCAGCAGCTCTCCTCTCACTTCTCATACCTCTATGGATCCATCCAAAGAGAAGAAGAGTTTTAAGAATGAGGTTGTCAAAAGTAGGAAGAGAGATACACAGCCTCTATTTAGGAAAAATGACCACACAGGAGGGTTTCACAAGGCCTACTGACTCACTGACAGCAATAAGGAATAGGAAAGTGTGTTGCAAATACCAAATACTATTTATTATATTGTTTACATTTAAAACATCAATTAAGATGTGCCAAGGGTCTCACCACAGGCTTCACATATAAGGAGTCATTTCTGACTCACAAAAGCATGTGAGGGGTACAACTGGGAAACCAAAGGAAATCCACAATACCACAAGCACAGAAGACAGTCAACAGGCAGGAGATCTGAAGCCACATGGTTAAGAGTTCAGTATCTCCATTCTCAATTCCTGAGGGATAGCTCAGCCAGCAGACAGTTTTCATGCAAGCATAACAACCTGTATTTGATCTCACAGCCATGTTTTAAAAGCTGAGTGTGGTAGCGGCATGCCCTTGATCCCAGCACAGAAGGGGTGGAGACAGGCAGCTAGAGCTCTCGGGCTACTCAGTCTCACCTAATCAGTGAGCCCCAGGTCCCAGTGCCTCAAACACCTGAGGGACAGTACTCAAGGTTATTCTTTGTCCTTCACACGCATACACACTCATACGCATATACACACTCACATACACACTCATATATTCCATATACACATGCATACAAGGAAGAAAGAGTGAGAGAAAGGAAGGAAGAAACGGGAAAGGAGGGAGGGAGGCAGAGAGGCAGAGAACTGAAGCCCACGGTAAGAAGACTTGGTCTTCTATCTGACCCTACTCAGTCTGGGTTTTGTAAAGGGCACCTGAAAGGCAGGTCACCCTCCCCAGGAGCAGGATCAAACCAGGAGTTTATTTTAAATTGGCCCATTCTAGCGACATGTCTCAGCCAAGTTTAGATTTGCAATTTAGCAGAAAAGAAACTTTTAAAGAAGCCCTTTGATTCAATTCTTATGACCCCTGTGAAATAAACCTTCTTAAGACTGAGTTATGGTATCAATTTGCTTCAATCCAACAAATAAGTACACTGTTACACACTCGAGGGACTAATATCTGGCAGGGGATCAGATTAGTTCATCTCCAAAGTGACTGGAGAGGGTACTGTGGGCACAAACTTCCCGCAGCAGTGGTATGAAAAGAGCCGAAGGGTCTGGAGAGAAAACAGAATCACGGGAGCAGGAAGGTGGGGCCGGGGGTCTGGGCAAACTACAATGTCAGGATTCAACGAATAATGAAAAACTGAATTTTCCGTGCATCGCATAAAAAGGACTCGTTAGGTGCCTCCCATGTGCCGGGCACTGGGGACGAGGCAGCCAGGTGCAGACTTTATGGAATGTACAGCAGTCTGAAGACAAACAGCAACCAACAGAAGCTCAAAGAACACAACCCAACCATATACGCCACTTAAGGCTGGGCTCTGGGAAGACTCCCAGAAGAAACAGCCCTGACTCCCAAGCAGACAAACAGGACTAGAAGAGGCCAGGGGAGGATGGAGAGAACAAGGAGCAGGTGAGGCCCTAGTAATGCACATAGGACTTGGGGGAAGAGGTGAGGCAGACCCTTGAATTATAACGTGGGCAATTACAGCATCACACAAAGGACGCTGACCGACATTCATCCTAAGAGCCTGCAGAAAAGACTGCAAGGTTTGGTCAAAAAAGAGCAAAGCACAACGATAAACGACCATCTTCTCAAATGGATGCCTCGAGTTCACAACACAGCCCTACCTCTTATTCACTACATGAACCCATCTTTGTCCATAAAATGGTAAAACCAAATACAACCAACACACAGTGAGATCGGGAGCCATCTCTCATATGGTTAGTTGGGTGAAAGAACTGCTAAGGTGTCTACGATATGATGGAATGTAATAAACTCTGAAAACAGGAGAGGCAGAAAGTTGGCCAACTCAGTGCAAGAGTAAGAACATGGCAAGACAGAAGAGAAGCTGACACAAGCTAGCCACCTTCTGACCTGAAACAGCATCTTCATCAGAGAAACACACTTCTACCTATGGATTTCTTTTCCACAGTCCATAAGGGCTGAGGAGATGGTTCCATGGCTAAAGCAAGATCCCTAGTACCCATGTGTAAAAGATGGGTATAGTAGTGTTCCTCTGTGACCCAGGGCTGAGGAGATGCACAGACACAGGATAGCAGTGTATCACTGTGACCCAGGGCTGAGGAGATGCACGGACACAGGATAGCAGTGTCTCACTGTGACCCAGGGCTGAGGAGGAGCACGGACACAGGAGGATGGTCTGAGCTTGAGGACAGCTTGAGCTACGATATCTGACCTTGTTTCACAAAATAAAAATGACAAAGAAAAAAAATGCTATCTGAACCAAATGTGCATAGCCCATTGTCCTTATTATTGCCAAAAATATGACAAGACTATAGTCATATATCATTAGAATTGAATAAACTGTTGTAAATAATCTACAGGTGATATAAAGTATAGGAAGATGTACATAGTTATATGTAAACATTATGGGATTTTAAACAAAGGAGTGAACACTGTGGGTTTCATTATATGTGGGGGTTCCTGAGGTGAACCCCGTGGCTGTCAAGGAATGGCTTTCAGTTCATTTTTAATAAAGGCATAATTTCAAGAGATTGAAATGGCCAACTACAGAAATCTTTCATCCAGAACACTTAGCAGAGCAAGCTTCTCTGACATTTGTCTGTGAGTTGCCATCATGTGGAGTGTGACCTGCATCATTTGTAGGTGAGGAGGAAGGGTGGGTCTCCAGAGATGGATGCCCTGCACAGCCTCAGTCTGGCCGAGCAGCAGCATCCCACACCCAAGGGCTCAAATAACACGGGCTTTGGAGCAAGTAAGGTGGGGATTTTTAGAACTACTGACATTGTCCCTGCTTCACCAGCAAGCACGGAGAGAAGAACTTGAAAGCTGGTTGCTCAAACTCCATGTAGCATCTGTCTGCTTATTCCTGGGGTTCCTGGGGCCCACTGCAGCTAAGAGAAAGGTCCCCTGCTCGACTGTATCACTTCATGCCATTGTCCATCCCTGTCATGGAGTATACTCTGAAGTGCATTGGCTGAACCAAACAGAGGGCCTTGTCTATTCCATCAGTGGCCATCATGCCTGATTTCTCTAGTCACAACATACACTCTGCTGTGTGTATTTGTCACCCGGGCACTTAGCCTGGAAAAAAAGCAGCATCTTCACAGAATTTAGGAGCAAACTGATAAAGGAAAGGGATTTTTTTTTCAGTTTGGCCAAACCAAGGAGAAAAAAAATGAATTTTCTCTGGGTTTTTTTTCTGTAGTAAAGTCATAATGTTATAGAAAGATGAACTCTGTGAAGAATTTTTCTGGGATTTTGATGGGCATTGCATTGAATCTGTATGTTACTTCTGGTAAGAATGACATTTTTACTATGTTAATTCTACCTACCCAAGAGCATGGGAGATCTTTCCAGTTTCTGGTGTCTTCTTCATTTTCTTTCTTCAAAGTTTTAAAGTTCTTGTCATACAAGTCTTCCACTTGTTTGGTTAGAGTTATCCCAAGATACTTTATGCTATTTGTGGTTATTGTCAAGGGCGATGTTTCTCTGATTTCTTTCTCAACTAGTTTATCATCAGTATAAAGGAGGGCTACTGATTTTTTTGAGTTAATCTTGTATCCTGCCACATTACTGAAG
>LOJH01000797.1:6917-20759 GCA_001685095.1 Ellobius talpinus
GACCTTTGGAAGAGCAGGCAATGCTCTTAACCACTGAGCCGTCTCTCCAGCCCTGGTCCCCTTAATTTTTAAATTTGGGTTTGGAGTTCAGTATCCATTCAGTACTGTCTATGAATGGGACATTCTTCCCAATGCTCAGTCTCGTCAGAGATTTAATGTCTCGTATTAAGTTTTTGAATTTGCGATACAGATTGATATGTAAAAGGAGATCTTTACATTGGATATGTATGCCACTGTGGGTACTCGTCAACTGACTTTAAAACCAAACGCCCGTCGGTGCCTTCATATATGTGCGTGCTTATCCACCAGCAGCTTTGAGAGCCCAGGAGGTGCTCCAGGCTAGGGTGAGCCGTTAAAAGAGTCACAGATAAAAACTTCTATTACAAATATTCTGCATTGTAGTCAGCCTTCTGCAGCTCCCTTACATAGCTGAAATATTGTAAACAGCTGGGGAGAGTTTGTTAGCCCTGAAATCCCCAGAGGAAAGGTCAGAAGTGCAGCTGTGCGGCCGCCATGGCGAAGGTAGGGTGCAGGGGAGGCTGCGGGAACTGAACCAAGGGTGCAGCCTCCAGTGAAGGAAGCCTTCACACCATGCAATGTGAACCGAAATGACCGAGTCACACTGCCAGTTTCCAGGGGTCGGGGGATACACGAAGGTGCTACTCACTGTGACTTCTAATTTCTTTCTGCCGTGTACAATACAGTTTATCAAGGATTACTCCCCCCCTCACACACACATTCTTACCTTCTGAAAGATGGGCTTGAATAACTAAGAATCTTGAAGCCTCTCTCTTCTACACCATGTAGGTCTAAAGAGAAGAAATGCTGTAGCCCAAGGTAGCAAACCTGAGTTTGAATACTGGGTCTGCCTCCAGCTGTTTAACCTTGAACAATAGTAATTACTGTAGTAATAGCCACTATTTTCTCTTATTAGGTGCTATCTGTTTGTATATATTTTACTTAATTCTCATACTTTGATTAATAAAATGTATTAAAAATTAAGTAAAAAATACTTCAATGTCATACTTTGTTCAATGTTGCATAATTGGCTAATGGGGAAGTCAGAATTCCAACCCAGATGCAGTTATGTCTAAAATATCTACTCTGTGTTGTGTGTTACGGTTATCTAAGCTCTTTCACCACAGCACCCACATACATGTGAGGACAGAATTAATACTTAACATCCAGTGCTGCTGGAAGGGATAGAGCAGCTTTGCTCCTGCAGGGTGCTCAGTAGGCACATAGATCTGTTGGTCAGGACCATGGTGTGATTTGTTTGTACTTTTGTTCATGATTCCTTTGCTTAAAATACACACACACACACACACACACACAGAGACACACACAGACATACACTCCACATACACTCACCCAAACATACATGCACAGACATACATACACATACTCACATACATACACACATACACACTCTCACACATGTACACACACACTCACACACATACACATACCCCACACACATTCACCCACATACATACATGCACACACACTCTCAGACATACATACACATATACACACTCTCACACACATACACACATACATACATACTCACACACTCACTCACATACATACACACATGCACACACACACACACTCATATATTCATAACCATGCTGGAAAAAAGACAGGCGTAATCCAGCCTGGATTTTACTGATGTCCCCCTCCTCTTTTGGGTTTTAGAAGAAATTGAAAACATTGTATGGGGCCTGGTGAGTGAGGTTTCAGGGCCCCTCATATAAAGTCAGCTCAAATCATCCAAGGCTCATTTTCAACTTCAGAGAAAAGACTTCCTTCTGTGAATCAAGTTGGGTGTTGAGTCCCACTCTGCGGGCCTAAGCATGTGCTCATCAAACGTCCGTGGTGTGAGGTTTGTGCTGGAGATGAGCGAAAATGCTGTTGCCCTTGGTGTTGGCTGGCTGGCTGTGTCTGTAAGGATGGCAGCCTCCCTTGTTCCTCTGACTTACCTTGCTTTATCATGTCTCATGGCATTTGCGGACACATATTGCCACTTTAGCCCTCTCGTGTTCATCTTGAAGACAATTTTTCCTCGTCTGCTTCCTTCTGATTGGAACAGACAAGGTTTTGTCAGCTCACAGCTGTCTTAAAGCCATGCTGGTGATAATAAACGTTTCTCAACCTTGAGAGTGAAACTCAGGGCTACCTCAGACTTCATGCATTTTTGGCCTGGTCTACATGCATAACTCGTTTAATTGACTCATGACTAGTCTAATTAGTTGGTGTTCTACCTGGCTGAGATTGCGTGCTTCTCTGGGAACAGCTCTCTTCTCAACACCTAAGCATTTAGTAGATTCCTGTCAGCTGAATGATGGAATGACTGCTGGCCGCGGACCAGGAAGTTATGTAAAAGGTGCCAATAGGATTGTGTTTCGACTCTGTCCATTAGCAACTCAGCTGTTTGGGGAGACAGCGGAACTCCCACCAGAAGTTGAGAATTTGAGAGAAACCTTTTAGAATCTCATCAGGATCCAGGCTGTGTTCTTTGATCAGTTAAGGAAAAAAAAATAGCAATTGTCAGGCATAACCTGAGAATTTGTGGCAATCCTCCACTCTGGTGTCTGAACGCCAGCATTCCGATAAAGGTTTGCTCGCGCCTGCGGCTGAGAGACAATACGCTTGCCAATGCAACCGGTGATATAATTAAACTTTTGACCACATGCATGACTCTTGCGCAAAAAAGTGACTAAAGCCCTGTGTCTAACGTGATTGAAGGGTGGAATCCGAGGCTGAGGCTCTTCCAGCTAATCTCCCCTTTCAGAGCTCTCTAGAAGCAGGCCTTCTAGGGGTCCACCGTTTACAATAAAACTCTTTTACACTTAAAATGTCATCAAAATACTAAGGCTAGCTCTTCCTGAAACACGAAGGGGTAAGCCTGTCCATTCTTTCCTCTTGACATTTGGTCTAATTCTATCTCAGATAAGTGGGTCTTGGATGTAATCCAGCCAGAATGGGGCACCCTTAAGTTTCTCTGTTTCCATGAGCTTTCTCTATTGGAAAGGGGCGGATCATTCTTCTGCCTGGGGCCTGCAGGAGGAATACCAGATATTTAGATTTCTTAGAAACTATGAAATGTTTGTCAATAGCTCCTCTGAGAAACTGACTTCATTTGGGAAGGGTAAATCTCCCACTTTCCCAGCCTGCTTTCCCAAGCCAGGTTTGGGTTTTGTGTTCACAATAGGCTTATTTCAGCGCACCCAGGTGGTGGGGCACCTCAGAAAGCTCCCTCGTGCCTGGAGGAAATTCGCCCTGGTTTTTATGGTAGTCATTTTGCAGGTGAAAGGGTTTCTGATTCACATTTCACAATCTGATCTTGCTACCAGCCAAGGGTGAAAATGTGGTGCCATTGGTCACTGGATGTTTCCAAACAGGAGAGTGAAATGCAGGTATTAAGTCTTTAGACTAAAGTCTCTGACCTCTGACCGAGGCAGGTCGGAACAGGTGTCTTGGTTTGGACTGGAGATAACCCTGGAATGCAGGGCGTGGTGGTGGTGGTGGTGGTGGGGGACCTGCAGCAGTTTGGCAGAAGGTGGATTGGACAGGATTTTCTCCCACCTCAGTACTCCCTAGCAACAGCAGCTGTTTTCCTGGGGTTTGGAAGGAAGGAGGCTCAGTATTTGGGGAGTTGTCTGGATAATGTTCGCTCATCCCCCTGAGGGAAGGAATTTGGGAGTTAAATGTTTATTAGTCTTTATGAACTGCAATGATATTTTCCTCTCGTGAGCCTGATATGCTAGATAGACAGTATAAATTGGTCAAGTCATGTTCTCCAGTCTTTATTTTCATTGGTCAATTTTTGATCAGGAAAGCCCTCGAATGACAATTGAAAGCAAAGTCAACATGGCTCCCAGTGATGGTTTTTTTAAATGTAATTGTTTTCTATTTAGCATGTTTCAAAATTGATTTTACAAGCAGTGTTGCAGATTAACCTTTCTGTAACAGGCTGGAAAAATGATCACTTGGAAACATGGTGCCCCCTAACAGCATTCTTTGTAGTAATCAGTGCTAATCTGCTTGTGGGCAGTCATGTTATTAGCTCATTTCCTTAAGCTGTTTCCAAAACCCTTATCTGATTGCAGTGATGGTCCCAGCTATTGGTTTGGAGAATACTTCCATAACTGAATGTAACTTTTTTTTTGCTGAAAATGAGTATGATACTAAAAACAAAAGCGACATTTCTGTGAGAACATGGTAGTGAGACCATAAGACAAGAAAATATCCATTCAGACTAACTCAGTTTTGAACTACGCCAGTGTGTTTAGAGACTACATACTTTGCGTTGATGAGTTCTGGGCTGTTACCATTAATGGCATCCTTGGGTGAGTGTTTTATATGATCATTAAGTTACTGTTTGTCTGGCATTTCCTCCTTTAGGAAATGAGGCAGTGTGCATAAAAGAAATGAAATAAAATTTTCCCCCTTTTTTATGGTCTTTGTGGTTTCCACGAAAACTTATTTCTGGGGACCTCAAAAAAAGCTGTGGGAAAATGCCAATGTTCTCCTACCTAAATGATTTCAGAAGCTGATCGGAGGAGGACCTGCTAAATAGAGACAAGTGCTTTATAATTTCTTCCTTCAGAGCATCCCGGATCATTTCTAGGACTTTTCATTTCTCTGGTGCAGCGTTTATCAGGAGGACGCAAATTTCTGGAAAAGAGTGATCTTATACTATGCTATTTGTTTTTTTATTGTGCATGGTGTTTCTGGAGTAGATTATTTTGTAGGTCAACTTGTCAGCAAAGAAGGATAAAAGCAGTGCCAGGCAAAACTTCTCCACTTTTCATTTTCATTTTTGAAGAGTTTGATAGGAATATTAAAAGTATAAAAAGTAACAAGAGTATCTAACCTGCCTTGTACATTGATCATACAAGATTCGGTATTAAGTAGTTTTTATGTGTTTCAAATGGTTCCCAGAAAAGAGGATCTTCAGAGACAGTAACTTCCTCCTTCAGATGGATGGCGTGTGTCCTGTTGGCTGCAGAACCATTCACTTATCTGTCTGGGTTTTAAGTGTAGCTGTGAGCTCTTCATAGTTTTACCAGGGTCAGTCTGTTTATAAAATACGCTGTTTTCCCTAATTATTCTTAGATCCCATCCTGTCTGATATGGGAAGGCTTTTTTTTCTCCATGTGAAGAACTAGTTTTCATCTCTCAGATCTCTTTGATTAGCCAGCTGTTCTGGTTAAACCTTCAGAAGAAAACTAAAGAAAAGTTCAATTATGTTATTCCTTGAATGTTCAGTGGAAAGGGACATTGCATGATGCCAGGAAAGGCTTCTTCATGTTAGCATCGGCAGAGCCGGGCAATTGCCCTCTGCTGGGGCTTTGTACCCCGTGATACAGGATGCCCTTCGGCAGCTTCAGTGATGATGGGCATAAAACAAATTGAGAGCCATGGTGTGGAGTGAATTTAGCGCGACTGCATTTTTAATGTGTAAGTAGGCTTAGGGTTTTTATCTCCCTTATCTTAAGCCCCCGTCAAGATCAAATTCAAGCAAGCATTCACATCCACAATTGAATCTTGCCAGCCCTTTTCTTTAAGTTAACATTAGTTCAAACTCTCCCTACTGTTTCTGTCAATAGATCTTTTAAAGGCAGGCATTAGAGTTAAGTTTGCCTTCGTCTTTTCCCCCACATTGCATAACTTCAAGCCCAAGGACTTCTTTTAATAGGCATTAGTTGAGGCCTAGAATCGGGTAGACGTTTGTGAAGGAGACTTGAAGTTTGGAACAGAATTGGTCTTTATAGTTTTTCCATGGGAGGAAAATCTTCTTAGGAGAATAAAGGCTGCCTACTAATCTGCTACCATCTGGAGAATGAAGAAGCCAGAGGTTGCTGGCACCAGGTCACATCCCTTATGTAAACTGTCAAATTCTTTTCATATTAATGGCATATTGAGTCTAATCAGGGGGTATCAGGCAGAGCTTATTTATTGATTCTCTCTTGCTCTCCCTTTCTCTCTGTAGGCAAGGTCTCTGGGTATTGTTGCAATAGGAGAGAGAGACACAGTGCAAGTGAAAAAGTGGTTTGATTGGCGAAGTATGTTCCCTTGAGCTCCCACACTGCTTACTGTTTGGTGATGTTTGAAGCCACGAGTAAACTTCTTCAGGATTCTCCCAAACAACCTTTTAGGTCTGATTTTATTAAAGACAGTTTGACTACTTCACATCAGTAAGAATGGCACTTGCTTAGCCATTGTACTTATCCTGCCTTGGAAGCAGAGTGGTCCTGATTCTGGTGTCCTAGGGAATACATGGTACATGTGGGTGTAAAGATAAATGTGTAAACATTGGGGCCTTTGCACATGTGGGACGACTAAAGTCACTCCAAGTTTCACGAGTTCTCTACTGTCTTTAAGTGCTAACCAATAAAAATCCTCTGCATTAAAAACGTTATGAAAACCTTTGGCCTCATGTAGACGCAGGGCCGGGCCGACTGCAGATGTCTTGATAAGCCCATTCAGAGCAGAGTTAGTCCCCAAACTGGTACACATTGATTTGGTTCATTTTAAAATTGCTCAGTTCTCCCCTTTTATGTATCAAAATAGACCCACATTCTCATTCTCACAGCTTTTGGTAGGTAAAGGTTGCCCTCTCTAAGCCACAGCATGGAAACCTAATCATGTTGCTCCCAGGGACGCTTGCCTGCAGTACAAGGTAAAGGAAGCGGCGAACAAAATCCACTCTTGAATTAAATATTGTCCACACAGGACGTGTTGACAAAAACATGCCTGGTATTCAGCAAGTGTTCTTTGAACAAAATAAATAAATATATAAGTAAATAAAAGAATGGCTATAAACTGTTTTATCCAGATGGTCTTTCATTTGTAGAAGAAACACGAAGGGACGAAACCTAAATTTTTTTCAGCAAACTGAATTAAATAAAGAGCCAGCAGAAAGTTCCAGTGTATGGAAATTAAGATTCTCTGAAATGAGAGAATTTTTCCTTGGGTCCTATATTCCGTGGGTGTTTTTTCTCAGCCCTTGGTTTCACATGTAAACTAGAAAATGAAAACCAGACCCAGTGACCCAAAGGGGATGAAGCATGTTTGTTTTGCCCTTTCTATTTCTCTACTCACGTCTAGATGCCTTGCTTCTCTGTCCCCTGTGTTTGAAGTTGAGAGCTGGGAACAGATGTGAGATTGAGGTCCCAGGGAGAAGCCAAGTTCAGCCTGAGCTGGTGAACTGCCCGAGACTAAGGGCGTATGATTTGAGCTAAAGATACTCAAGGATGACATTTCTGTCAGTAGTGCAGGGACCCACCGTGCCTTTACAAACAGGTTTCTTTTTGGTAGTCCCAGAGCAGTGTGGCACCAGCTGAATGTCGTGGCAGTTTTCCTTAAGTAACTGGCTCCAATTGACAACAGGGAGTTTACACACAAGCCCCTGATGGCGAAGTGTTTTCTGCCGATGACGTTTGGCAGGAATTTTGAGGGGCTATATCGTGGAAGGCAATGTGATGATATCATGAAACCTTTGTGTGGTTCTGGAAGAGGTCAGCAGCAAGCAAAATAGGTGATAGGAAGGCTAGATGTGGGAAAGAGAGCGTATGAAAAGTGTCTGGGTGCCTAGTAGCTCACACAGAGGGGAAGAAAAAAAGCCATGGGAATGCAAGGCCGACTCTAGGGCTGAGTTTTGTTGGCAACGTGTTCCACCCTGATGTTTGAATGTGTTTTAATCCCAGGTTGCAGCGTCATATACTAAGGACCTTAAGTAATTACTATTAAGGATGTCACAATAAACTGGAGCCATTAGAAGGATAGTCAAGATTTAGTCCTGCAGTCGGGCACTATAAATATGCGAGTAACTGAGGAATGCTTTCTGTGGCTGGGCCCCATAAAATGGCCTCTTTCCTCCCAAGCTTTCAACTTCTCACCTGCAAAGGGCCAATCAGAGTATTCGCTCTTTCCAGCCAGCTTGTAATTTATCTGACGGGCAGAGAACCGTGACCTGACGAACGAAGATTGTGGTTGGGGCGGCGCCCGCACCTTTTGCTCTTTTTGTGTGCTTTGCAAGGGACTCGCCCACCTCGCTCTGCCGGGTTCTCCGTGCTGTGCAAGCCGGTCTGCTTGGTCTGCAGAGAGACCAAGAGGCGGAGTTCAGAGTGGCGGCCAGTAGGGGGCGCCCTTGCCAGATAAGAACAGGTTTTTCGATGCCAGCACGGCACACGTCACATGCTCTTGCCATCCTGTCCTTTTAAATTAATTTGGCTCAAGATTCGACCCCAGAAACATTTTATTCTGTGCTCCCAGGTCCCTGGCCACACCTGTCTAATAATTCTGCCCACATCGCATTCCGTTTCTTTTTTATTGTTAACGGTAGTCTCTGCATTGCCTTAGCTGCCATCTGGTCGGTCACCTTTTACTTAGAAACTAGAGAGTGGTTTTCTTTCTCTCTTTCTGTATCACGGGTCAAGCTGAAGGGCACAGTCACCTGCAGGGAACAGAACCCAGTGTGTTCACTGAGCATTTTGCTGTTTTACATGACCTCACCATAAAGGAATGTCTCTACGGGGAAGGAAAAACCTGTTTCGTAAAGCAGCCCATAGCTTTGTTTTCTCTCCTTAGGGTGACAGCCCTTTGGTTCGTGCCAGTGGGTATATACTGGGAAGGTGGGAAATGATCCTGAAAATTCCACGGGTGGGCGATTGTTCATTCTTTAGTCTTCTAGCTGGGAGGACAGTGTCTGGTTCCCAGGGTGGCTCAGTACAGTAATTCAGACAGTCCAAACCTATGTGATTAGTGTATTGGATACTCTCTCTCTCTCTCTCTCTCTCTCTCTCTCTCTCTGTCTGTCTGTGTTCTCACATGTGTGGGAGCTGGTAGTTAGCAGGGGTTGGGGTGACTGGAGGAAACATTTTATTTCTTAAAGCATGGATTCTGTGGACTCATTGCTTGGACTTTGTTGGGTAAACTCCTCCCAGTCAACCATCTGCACAGGAAGGGTTCTCAATGTGCACCCAGCATTGTTACCATAATGCAATGCTTTGTTAGGACAGCCTTTTCTTTAATGCCTGAACCACTAGGTTCCTGTGCCCTGTGCCGTGCTGGATGACAAACTGTCCTGGCGCTGGAGCTATTCCTGCTCTGCTGTGCACTGCTTCAGGCTGCTGAGCCCTCCTCTGCACCTCTGCCCTCTGCCACTGGCCCCCTGTTTTTGGCTAGTCCTCAGGCAACTGTAGGTACTGACTTGTTGCTTACTGTTACAAATTAAAAAGAAACAGAAAGAAAAGAGGTGAACACAGTTACTGCCTAGGTAACAACGTGAGACCACTGAGATAGAATCCTGGATAGCTTTCCGAAGTCCTTGGACAGTGAGCTTCCTTGGATGTTTTGACAGCTGCCAAACATGCAGGGATGTGAGGTTTCCTTGTTTTTGAATCCCTGACGAGCCACTCGGCCATCTTGGCTAAGGACACAGCCACAACTCTTTGGTGGTGTTTGTTCTGTTTTGCTCACATACATGGGCCTGGTTAAGCTAGTCATGTGCAAATAAGGCCCCCAATGTAATTTTGAAAAATGATGTTTATTTTCTATTCTTAAATCCTAGTGTTAACAGAGTCGTTTTAATGGCTGCCCTTCTAGCTCTTTTTCATTTTAGAAGTCATCTAATGTCGAGGTGTTTCCCTGAGCCTCGTTCATGAATTACATTGTGAGTTCATTTGGACACTGACCAGGAACTTGGTCAAATTGCTCACATGCAACTAAAAGCTTTCTCTGTGTATTAATTAGTTGATACAAGGGATTAAGATGGTTATAGGAGCGACATTGCTGCTTCCCCCTGAATAGTTAGGCCAAGGTGGGTGCCAGGGCTTCGTTTGATCCCGTTTGCTCAGCACATCCCCTCGATAAAGGCCCAGAAGTTGAACAGCAAGGCTTCCTGAGGCAGAAGAACACACGATCATTTGGATTCACGGTTTCTGTTGATGTGAAATGTGGGATATTAATCAAGGCTTAATTATAAGCACTGAGTTTAGGACAAACTAAAGGCCAGCTTAGGGCATCCCTCTTTCTGTAATTATGGACTTTAAGGTACCAGGGCAATTACTAGAAATTAGAGGGTCCTTCAGTTTTGGGACTTCTCAAAATATGGAAACAGTTTTTCTCTCCATTAGGGGCTAG
This sequence comes from Ellobius talpinus, assembly GCA_001685095.1. NCBI lineage: Eukaryota > Metazoa > Chordata > Mammalia > Rodentia > Cricetidae > Ellobius > Ellobius talpinus. Next base: position 17,070 of record LOJH01000797.1, read on the forward strand.
CCCTCTGCTCTGAACTTTTGTTAAACAGATACAACAAGCTTTTAAATATGCCTCAGACACTCTGTCATAATTTGGGGGTTATGGAAAGAATCCAGTTAGTTCTGGTTTACCCTTTCCTCCATTGGGTTCTTCTAGTATTTGCATTTTAAATAAAAGTTGACATATTCTTGGTTAGGGTAGAATTTAATAGTTCACTGCTCTTTATTCGAAGACTGTTTCTTGGAATTTTATGTTCTTTAAAAAAGAAAAATCTAGGATCTCTTCTATAAATAAATTTACTGTCACACCTTTGCTTGAAAAAACATTAGTGTGTAGTTGCTTCACAGTGTGTGTTTCAGGGTATAGCTGCATTTCTGTGGTGATCCTGTGTTTTTAGAGGAGCCCTCTATAGCCACCTGTAAGACTCCCAAGGGGAAGGGAAGAGAGATAAAGGGAGGGAGAAAAAAGTAAGAGGTTTACCTCCAATGTAGAAAGCCCCAAGGCCAGAGTCTGGTTGCCTGCAATCTCTTGTAGCCAAGGTGCAGGTCTGTGCTCTAACCTTACCATGCTAATGTCTTTGCTTGGGGAAGAAGCATAAAGATCTTGGCAGTGGCCCCATTTCTGCTCATCAAGGACAGGGTCACTGGTTCCAGCGACAGTAGTCTCATGTTCAGGACAGTTGCTTTCTAATTTTTTAGGAGACTTTTATGAGAAGATGGGTTTTTCTTAAAGGAAATGTGTATGTAGTATGAGATTGCTTGTTTGTTTCCTGGCCACCCAGACTTGAATAATAACACAGAAACTATATTAATTACAACACCATTTGGCCAATAGCTTAGGCATATTTCTAGCTAACTCCTACATCTTAAACTAACCCATTTCTATCCATCTGTGTATCGTCACAAGATTGTGGCCTACCGATAAGGTTTTGGCTGGTGGTTGGCATCTTTCTCCTTTGGCAACTACATGGCATCTCCCTGACTCTGCCTACTTTCTCTCTATATCTCTGTTCAAATTTTCTGGCTGGCTTTACTCTACTACGCCATTAGCCAAAACAGCTTCTTTAATAACCAGTGGTAATAAAATATATTTATAGTATACAGAGGGGAATCCCACATCAGAAATGCCATTTCTGTTAAGTTCAGTAGAGTTGGTTTCTGCTTGAGCAGCCGGAGCTCTGACTTATATGTGCACTGTCCCATGTGTTTATGCCCATCTTGGCATTAGGTTGGTGAGTAGAGACTTAATGGTACCATCCTCCCGCTGTCATAACTCACAATTGCATGCTTTTTGAATGAGTATGTGCATGTAAGCATGTGTGTGAGCATGAGTATGAATGTGTATCTGTGTGTTTGTTTGTGTGTATCTATATGAGTGTGTGTCCATGTGTGAGCATGTGTGAGTGATTGTGTATGAGTGTGTATCTATGTGTTTCTATGTGTGAATGTGTTTGTGTGTCTTTATGAGTGTCTATGTGTGTGTGTTTATCCATGTGTATGGATAAATGTGTGTGAATATGTGCGTTTCTGTGTGTGTCTGTATCTATGTGTGGGTGTGTTTCTGTGTGAGTGTTTGGGTGTCTGTGAATATATGTGTGTGTATGGATATGTAAATATGTATGAATGTGTGTCTATATGTGTGTCTATATGTGTGTGTATGTTTCTGTCTATGAGTATGTGAGTCCCCATGTGTGGGTGTCTGTGTGAGTGTGTTTCTGTGTGTGAGTGTGTATGTGCTTAAGCTTAGAGAAAGGACTTAGGTCAGTAGGCTGCAAGGAATCATGATAGAGCTGGCAATTTTTATGATATACTATACTCTTTTGTTCTGGCATGCCCCTTTTAGGGCTTTTTAACACCAGTTCCCATTGTAGATCCATTACCACTAAATCTAGAAACAGGTATACTTGTAAAAATACAGAGGGCTTATACTAATTTTATAAAACTGAAGCGTTATTTTGCACCTAAGACATTATTTATTTACTTATGTTTATTATTTGTCGTGCTGCAGATATGCCATCTCTTAGCTAGGCTCCTAGCCTGTATGATCAAATTTTAACTACCTCTGAAGTAGCTGATTTTCTCATCATCTCAGCTCTGATCCCAAATAAATTCCAAAGGTTTAGTCATGTTGTGAGTGATTCTTTTGCATCTCACAGTTCTCCCCACGTCCACCGCGGTCCATATCTAGCCGTGCTGAGAGGCGTCTATGCATCTGCTGGCCTGACTTCATGGAGCAGCCCTGAGAGACGTTGCTGCGTTTCACAGGCACAGGACTACAGCTAGCGGGCTCTGTGGCTTCCTTCTGTCCTGATGCTCTTTGACCATTATATCACTTAAGTGCTAATATAGTGCTGTTCTAATTGCTCGCTCCTGCCTTTCTCTTGGATTACTTCTTCACAATCTTTACTCCACCCCGTTGCCTCCCTTAATATATACACACACATGCATACACACACGCACACACATGTGCACACACGCACACACACATACACACGCACACACATGTGCACACACGCGCACACACACATACATACTGTATATTGGAGATGCACTTTTATTCCAAATCACACGCCACTCCCCACAATTTCTTAGTGTACTCTGAAAACGACACACTAATCTCTATTTTGGGTTCCTCTTTTGTACCTGGCTATTGATATATTTAAGTAAGGAGCTGCTTTGTTCTTATGAAAGCAGAATGTTTCTAGAACCCTGTGGGTGACGTCTGCTTTTTCTTGGGAGCTGCAGGCAGTTTGATTTCAGGCATCACAGCCTAAGATCTGAATCCGTGTGTGTAATTTGTTCCAAACTCCCATTTACCTGGAACTGTAATTTCTCACTTTTCCAGAGTGCAGAGTCAAGTCCCAGAGCCCCTAGAAATGCACACAATGGTTCATCCTTCCCATTCCCCCTGGTTCTACCAGGAGGGTGAACCCAAGGTCACTGAAGTAAATCAGAAAAACTGGAAACCAAGTTGTTGATTCTTTCCCTGTTCCTTGCAGGCTCCCCCATATATTCTGCAAGAACCCGTACACATTTTTTTCCTTCTCTACATTATAAAGATTTATTTCATCTCTGGCTCCACAAAAGGAAGTAGAACTTGGTCTTTGGGGGCTTTGTAAAATACAGAGGACCAGGGACATCATGGGATGACCATAATTCCACTTTTTATTAAAGGACACATGGAACCCATTGCAACACAAGGACGAGTTTCTCTTATCCTGTTTCTTGCAAATAATTTGTCTACAGTTTTAAGCTCTTTGAAATGTTTTGTAAAAGTTGAAGGGCCATTAAATATACATTTTTTCCCTGAAGTTTAAAAAGTAAATATTAACTTTTGAAATTCAAATGATGACACAGAGACAGTAAGGAGGTTACTTGGCACTCTCTATTCTTGCTGTCATTCTGAGAAGATCAGCCAGGGTCAGCTGAAGGGATGATCATGAATCGTGTTTAGAGGCAAATTTGAAAATATTCATCGAGTAGTAAGAAGAGAGAGAGGTATTCTCTTCCCTGATACTTTTGCACTTCCCCAAACAGGCCTGGAATAGATCCAAAGCTTAAAACCCAAATGATACTGCAGACAGTGTTTATCGCCTTCTGCTTCCCCCGTGGTTGATAAAAGTTGAGTGATGGGATTGGAAAGGAAGCCAGGAGACGTTTTCCATGTGTGTGTGTGTGTGTGTGTGTGTGTGTGTGTGTGTGTGTGTGTGTG
>LOJH01000797.1:21320-36388 GCA_001685095.1 Ellobius talpinus
GGGGGGGGCGAGCAAGAGCACAGGGTGGGAGCAGGGATCACCAGCCCCAAAGGAGGGGGTCTTTTTAAATGGCTGTCTCCCATTGAGAGAGACTTCTGGGACTATCAATGAGCCCCCTTGCTGAGGCAGGGTTAGAGGTCAAAGTGCAGAGCCTGCTGCCAGCCTTCCCTGGAGGACAATAGTAAGACCACTCTGTACACATGACAAAAGGGTCTCCCGAAGCAGCCTTCTCAGACGCGGAGTAAAAGAGCAGCTAAGTTAAAATTGTGCCGCTGAGTCATGTAAACTTGACTTGTCTCCGCCCCTTTCTCTCCCAGAGTTGAAACTTGATGGACTTGGCTATTTATTTACTTACTTTTTAATTTCCTCTGCCAGTTTATTGATTGACAGAGCCTTTTAATCATTTAGCTCTTGGTTTTAAAAAATGTTATATGTAATAAAGGAAAAAGTTACCGGGTGATGAATACACCCAGCCCTCTTTGAACCGGAAAAGAAATACATACACACTTCCAAGTAGGCATAAAACATACAACAGACGTAGCCTGTTTTCCTGTGCAAATGATAGATGCGTAATTCAGCAATGAACTAATGTAGTTGAATTAAATTTATACGCTTAGGTGTTATTTCCCAGAGAAACATGGAAAAAATAATCTGAAGTTTAAGTCCTATGAAAATATTAACAGGAATCACTCGGGTATTTATATTGAGATACTCTAAATCTGGGTTTGATATATAATTTATTAAACATAAACAGATGAAATAGGACAAGCCCTAATGTAAACATCAAGCAGAATGAAAACTTGGCATGACTAGATAGCACAGCTATGCAGATTTTCCTGACTCTGTCTTGATAAAATTGAAAGTTACCCATAAAAAATACTATCCAGTGGTCTTTCTGTTTCTATTTTTTTTTTTTTTGGCTCCTGGCATGGTTTAAATTTCCAAATGTGTTTATTTTCCTTCTTTTCCGTTTACAATGGCGGGGTGAGGATTCTCTCAGGCTTTGGTTGGTGCCCATGAGTTCTGGGGTAGACTTTCTTTGTGGCTTTCAGTTGGAGCGCTATCATATTATTGGCCTTGACATTTGCCAGAAAATGCCCAACGTTCTATTCTCATTCACCCAATCCCTGCAACAGCGACGTAAGGCTTTTGCCTCTTGGCCAAGTACTCATGCCGAGAGGTGTGTGGGTTCTTGGGAGGAAGGCTGTGGGTGGGAAGTGGGGGCTCCTCGTGCTCAGTGCTTGGAGTCTGGGTTTATGAAACGCTTCCAGCTATTTACATACTTCTGAGATCAGATAATGAGCAGTTGGAGGAATTGGATGTGTGTGACTGTGTACTCATAGCAAGTTAATAATTCTAAATCTAAAAAAAAAAGAGTAAAACAGGAGACAAGCGTAGGTGTGAGGGTCTCTCACAGACTGGGCAGAATACCCCTGATGATGCCGTTAGGAAATACATATTCTAACGAAGGTCACGATATCAAAAAGACTAACGCAAACTAAGATTAAAATATCCCAGCTGCAGTTTCTACTTTCTCCAGTATCTTAGTATTTGGCAAACCTTCACTGGTGCCTGTGATAGATTTGGGTTGTTTGGGGAGTTCTATGCTGTTTATATCCTGACGCTGGAAACGGGGCAAATACACTAGGGTCTGGTATCAGCGACAGTGAGACCTATACAAGCATTAGCATCAAGCAGTTATCAGATGTTGGGGTTTAGGGACCAAGGAAGTCACGCATGATGGAGGGCCCTGGGAGGATCTCTTAGGCTCGACGGGCGTGAAATGTTAGAATTTTGAAAATGTGGAATGGAGGGAGGGTCAGGAGGCCAAGATAGAGACACCTGAGTTCAACTTCCGACAGTCATTTGTCAGGCCATTTTGCCGGCAGCATCTTCCATGAAAATGATTTATGCTGGACACTTGAGTAAGCAGACCCAGCTGCTTTGACTGGGAAGTAGTGGGACCTGTGAAGTGCCCCTCTCCCACCCAGCTCAGCTTCCCCGTTCCCGACCCCCCAGCCCTGGGCCTGTTCCTTATTTGAAGGGATAGATCTTTCTCTAAAGGTTAGTCTTTCGGATCACCTCTGAGACCCTCTGGATGAAGCCTTTTGGATGTAAACAGGGGCCTCTCTGGGGAGATTGTATGTGTCAGGACGGTAGAGAGGGGCCATGGTTGGCTCTAGAGTGGGATAATTACGGAGTGAGAACTGGGCTTTAGAGTAGGAGTCTTACAGTAAGAGAGAAAATGGAGAGAGATAGCCTTGGTCTGTCCATGCTAGAAATCCAAGGGTGCTACCTGGTTTTATGTCAGCTTGGTGCAAGCTGTAGTTGTCTGAGATGAGGGAACCTCAACTAAGAAGTTACCTTCATAGGATTAGGATGTAGTCTAGCCTGTAGAACAGTTTTCTCAATTAGTGATTGATGTGGGAGGGCCTAGTCAACTGTGGGTGGGACTAGCTCTGGGCCGGTGGTCCTGGGTTCTGTAAGAAAGCAGGCTGAACAAGCCATGAGAGCAAACCAATAAGCAGAGCTTCTCCGTGGCCTCTGCATCAGATCCTGCCTCCAGGTTGAGACCCAGTTTGAGTTCCTACTTTGGTTTTCCCCAGTTGCCTTTAATCATGAGTTTCCCTCACAGTTATATTAAACTTAACTAAAGCAACAGGTAAGAGGGTTACGAGTGTCAACCATGGAGCTTCCAGAGAAGGAGGGAAAGTCATATTGAGGGCTTGGGAGAGAGAGCATCTGACCATGAGAAGGGACACAGAAGCATCAGGGTGTGACACTCACGTTCTCAGGCAAGAGACAGAGTAAGGCTGATGCTTGGAAAAGCCAAGCTTGACTTTGGCTGGGATAGGGTGTGCCTGTTAGTATAGAACTATTCAAAATTAGCAAGGACAAGGGCGGTCCTTCGTTAAAGGTCTGATCAGTAAAGAAAAAGAACTGTTAATTAAGCTTTGCTCTTTCAAAAGGAGTTTAAATCTCAGAGTTTTCTCAGAGTTGGGTATGGCTTTAAGAAAACATTGGCATCTGCCTTGTGCCATCATCTAGAGTTTCACAAAGCCAGCAGCTGATTATGGTGTTAACCCCACTTGCTTTCATGTTGGTTTGTAAACCCACGGAAAACTAGGCCGGTCCCCTGCGCTTTACAACATAAACAGTCAGCTCCGTAATTTAATGCGGGTTCTTCCAATATAAATATTACATTATGAGTATAATTTCCCATTATTACCACAAGAAATTATCTGGATGCTAAGAATAATTCGGCTTTATAAGGTCATCCACCAATATATTTTTTAAGCCCCAATGTAAAAAAAAATAGAAAACGCAGCGTTCCTTCCAGCTTTATTCCTTGCCCTAGATTAAGAGTTCTGTGATGGCACAGTGCGTGTTCCAAAAATGTTACTTACGATGGTTAGCTGAAGTCACCATAGTCTGCTAACTTTGTCACAGATTTTGGAAATGTTGACATTGACAAGTAACGTAGATGTTCCTCGCCTGTCTGAGTCCCATCACACGTCTGGCTCCTCGGTGCTTCAAGTCCAGTTCTTGGGTACCACAAGCACAGGGCCCAGTGACAGCACACCTTCACCCAGATTGGAATCTTATTGCACTTGAAAGTTTGCTAGAGGGTCAGGTGTGGTGATGCACGCCTTTAGTCTCAGCACCCGTGAGGCAGAGGCAGGAGGGTCTCTGAGTTTGATGCCAGCCTTGCTTGCAGAGTAAGTACCAGGACAGCCAGGACAACGCAGAGAAACTCTGTCTGGAAAAACAAAACCTAAAGATAATTGTGCTAGAGAAATATTATCTGTGTGAACAGCAGCAACTTCTAGATCTCTCTCTCTCTCTCTCTCTCACACACACACACACACACGCACACACGCGCACACACACACACAGGCAGGAAGGGGGGCTTTAGAAATGCAGCTTCAAAACTGACTTTGTCTATAGGAAGGATGCAGGTGGGAAGACAGGAAGAACTAGGTAGAATGATAAATGAAAATATAAAAGTGGGGGCTTTCTTTCATTTGGTAAATTATCCATAATTTCTTAGAGCTTGTGCACATTGTGGCAGTCCTTTTTGCTCTGTCAGCCATGAATTGCTACATCATTAATTTTGTCAAGGGATCAAGAAACATGACTGAGATGAAACAGTTCTGAATGAATAGGGCTGGGCCTGAGTTGCTGATGTGGTTAGTGTAGATCAGGGGCACGGAAGTTCCTTGATGTGGGAATCCTTTCCTTGTGAGTGCCTTGGCCACAGCCAGCAGGGCTAGCAAGGATACATTTGCCTAAGGCGGGGTGGGCTGTGTAGACATTCTGCTTGGAGTTCCATGGGTTCCCCTGTGACCTCTTCCTGCCTGCATGGCCTCTGTTTTTATCCTGGAGAGCGAAAACGATAAGGTACTGGTATATAACCCATGTATTCACCTACTTACAAGGAAGTACATAACCTGAAATAGAGATAAAAAGTCCTTTAAAAAAACCCTTTAGATGGCAGTATTTAAGGCAGCACTTGGTAGACGGCCTCAGAACTTCTGTTCAAGCACTAAATTTGACTTTTAGTTTCCCGGTGGCTGTAGAAAGAGAAACCTGATTATTCAAATAGTTTTTCTTTTTCTTTTTTTTTCATGAAAGAAGCCACCCAGGGTGGGGAATGGGGTCATGAGATAGTTGTTACGTGACTCATGACGTAAGTGGTGCCATTCTTTAGTTGAGATTGTAGGTTATATTTTATTGACTTTTTAATAAACCTCTGAAGACCAGATTCGCATCTTTGAGCCATAACTTGAAGAAGGCAGTACAGCAAGAGCTGTTGGTTGGGCTATGGATATCCAGGTGTGCTTAATTGGATTATCTGCCTTGAACATTGTCAGACTTTAGGGATCCTGAAGCACCAACAGGAATCATAGCTCTGATACGGAGACCGGCTTCCCTGTGGCACTTCACCTATTCTCAAAGGGGAAGTTTATTGACAGTTAAGACCCTATAGATTTTCCCCAAGGAAGTTATTCTGTTAGTTAAAAGAAATATCATATGCTCTTTCTTTACAACACTGATGTAAAGGTAGCATTCATGTTGCAGAATCACAGACCCAGCCAGGATCCCAGGGAGACCTCTGATAGGTGTAGTCTAAGCTTGTAGCCATCGTGGTGAAAGGGTTGTGTGCATGCAGTGATAGACTGAGGGGCTGGAAGAGAAACAAGAAGAGTCTTGCTGTGTAACATCCTCTTGACAGATGAGGAGTCTGCTATTCTCAGCAATACCATGTATGAGAGTAGAAAACAAAAGAGTGAATGGATTGACATCTGTCTGTGGCCAGCCAAAAGATGAGGTCGCGCCAACTTAGGTGGGAAATGACCCTAGCAGCTGAAAGAAAGTAGCACAGACAGATGTCACTGAAGGAGTACATCAAACTAATCAAATAGGACAACAGTGCTTCTGCATATAGCCGGATTTGTCTGTTGTTCACGAGTAAGACTGTGCTCACAACACCTGTAATGGTTACACGTGTCCCTGAGATGTCCGTGAGGGTAGTTCTACAGAGGTGTAACTGGGGAGGGGAGACCCACCCTGAATGTGGATGGCACTGTCCCATGGGTTAGCATCACAGGCTGAGTAAAATGGGGAATGGAGGAAGACGGCTGAGTACCAGCTTCCTGACTGTGGGTGCTCATGACCGTCTGCCTCGCCTTCTCCCTGCTCCAGCTGGAGCCATTCTGCCTGCCATAGTTTCCCCACCTTGATGGTCTGCCCCTAGTTATGAACTCACATGAACTCCTCTTTCCCTCCATGGCTTCTGTCAGGTATCCTACGCCAGAAAGGAGAAAGGTGGCTAACGTGATGCTTGAGCAGAGGCAGCTTTTTCTCCTGCCAATGAGTTACCAGGTAACCGATTCCTCTGGCCCCTCACCCTCAGTGTTTGAAAAGCTTTAACTGGGCCATTCTGTTTGATAATATAGCCAATATTTTTTTATAAAAATTGAAAATCTTCATATGCTGTGGATATTTACATAAATATATAAAATTGAAGCTGAAAGCAATTCATTCTTCAGTTTGTCATTGTGAAAGCAATCTTAAAAAATAAATTCTCAGCCTAAGAGGCATGAATTGTCAGTGTTCGAGCCTTTGAGAAAACAGAATAAATCTAGTTTTAATGTAACTACTCTAATACTCTTAGAATACCAAAATGTTTTACAGTAACAGGCTTGAGATAGGATCCAATATGAAGATATTATCTTCTCAGCTAGCTTGTTCCTTCAGTCAATTTCAGAGCCCATATTATGCAAAGCAATATGTATATAGCCAGTCCTTTCTTCAAAGGATATTTATGTTCTCAGATCAGATTTGGAGTAGAAAAGCATTCAGCCAGAAGGATGTGTGTGTGTGTGTGTGTGTGTGTGTGTGGTTTTTGTTTGTTTGTTTGTTTGTTTCAAATAAACTCCTCAGAGGATAACTGGTCTTCTGGGAGCGTCACTGTATGTTGCACTATCTGTTTTTGCAGAGGGGGACATTTCTGTTCCCTGTAAGGAACTACACTCTTAACTCCAGGTAACTGCACACCTAACTCCAGGTTAACTACGCACCTAACTCCAGGTTAACTACATACCTAACTCAAGGTTGGGCATGAAAAAAATATTCCTTTACAGGAAACTTTCAAATAGCTCTAAGATAGTATTTTCCTTCAGTTAGAGTCTAAATATTCTTTGGATTGCACTTCTTACTTTAAGTTTTATATATGAAATGAACTTAAGTAGGTGTAATCACGTTTTTGGTAAAAATGTAAAGTTAGCATCCTGCTATGAATTATACTGGAGGAGAGGAAAATTAGGAAGGAACTCTTGGGAAGTCATGTATATAAACATCATTACTATCGAGGAATTCATTTATTCCCTCTTCTTGTCAGTAAACACTTAGTGCTCACATGGGTCCACTACTACCCTATGTCCCAACAGGGTTACAAATAAGTAAGGTATACTCAAGAAATACATATGGGGGTGTTTTGGTTGGTTTTGGTTGGTTTTCGTTTTTCGTGAGGCAGACATTTGTGAAAGAGGTAAACGGTAGAAGAGGAGTCCTAATGCATGATCAGAAAATGCAGTCTCAGGCAGCCAAAAGTGCAGTGAAGAATGGCTATGGAGGAAATGGGATCAAGTTGGGCTGGAGGTGACCAGTGCAGAAACACCCTGTGTCACTGGGGTTAAAGGAAGAGTCACTGCGGTTATGGCATTCGGCTCCTGCCAAGGTCATTGAAATCCTCCTGATTGCCAGACTCGCTTTCTGTGTGGAGTCCTCCAAACACCAGTGTATCCCCTACATCGCTTAAGATTCTGCTGTCTAACTGCCCGTCCTAGCTGGGTCAACTCACTTCATTTCTGGCTCCAGTGTTTTCCTTAAACATGAAAGTAACAGACCACATTTAAGAAAGGAAAAAACACAAAGGCAGCCTCAGACAAGGCACTGCTCCTTTGTCCCTTTCAAATTCAGATGGGTTCTTTTTGCTGCATAAATACTCCGATTTTGGAAAGTTAGCACATGGCAGGACAAACGAGATGGTTAAACATATATGGCTTTTATTGTTACATAATTACTAAGTCAGTCTAAATTGGATGGTTCTTATTAATAAAAGGATAAGAAAGTCAGTCAAGACATAATTAGGTCACAGCATGTGACCTTCCCTTTTGCCTTTATCTGCCAAAGCTTTGGCCTTAACATGGACAAAGAGTAATTTAAGTCTCTTTCTATTCCTATCCTTTTTCCTCGGAACTGCTTCAAATCTAAACCTCTAATAAAGAAAGGGATAATAAAATATCAAGGAAAGTATAATGGAAATTATATTGACTCTCAAGAAGTTTTGGAAGAGAAATATATTCTCCCCCACTCCCCACCCCTGTTCTATAATAACATAATCATAGTGTGATTTCTACTTTGCTAGACTAGGAACTATTTTGGAAATCTTTAATGAATATAATCAGGTAGTAAGCATTTAAAAATATCACTATTTCTTGAAAACCAGGAAATTATTGTTCAGAGTAATGTGAAAAAGGAAAGTGGGGGGAGCTGCCAGCTGCATTCTCAACAGCCTAATCTGTGGGGCACGCTGGAATTGGGGATGGAGCTCCAGACGTGTTCTGGACTCTGTGGAAGCCTGGGCGAGTCTTTTAAGATCTTTGCGGTTCAGATTTCTTTTTATTTCAAAATAACAATAATAATAAATATTTATGTTGGCTGCATGCCAGCCACTCTCCCAAGTCCTTTAGGTTTAGCCAGCGGATCCTCCCACCACACCATAGGACAGACAGACACTACCATAGGAGTGAAGGTTGGTTTTTACCTTTGCTTGACTGGTAGGAAAGATAATTTGAACTTACTGTTTGAATCCAGAACCCATGCTGCTCACCGTCATGTTTGACTCAGTCATTGTGAGAAGTTAAATAATTATTCAGTCATGAAAGCAATTCTCAATACAGAAGCGCCAAAACTTTGTGCGTGCGAACAGTTTGTCTTTAAGGAAACCCTGGAAAAGGTCATTTAGCGCTGTGGTCATTGAACAAAATCTCTCTCAGTTTGCTAAAAAGGAAGAAGCTCTTTTTTAAATCCCATTGTACAGACAGCTCCACGCTTGGAGGAAAATCCGGCAGAATGTAGGAGAACGCCCTGTTAACCTGGACTAAATGCCCTTCTGATGATGTCAGCTGACAAATTTCATTATTTAGACATTACAAAGCAAGAACAGCTTTTATACACAGAGGTAGCACCTGGTCCTTTATATGCAAAATCTAGGAAGGAAAGAGAGATGAGGCGAAAGCAGAAGAGAATTATTTGAACAAAAGGGAAGAGGAGGAGGGAGAAGAGAGTAAGGGAAGTTAATTGAAGGGTGGATAGAACCAAATGTTATATACATTTATGGAAAGGTCACCGTGAAGCTCATTATTTTTAATTAATAATACTAATAAAATAATAGGAAGATACCTTTTATTGTTTTGCTTAAAGTTCTCCCACCTATGATTTTCCATCAACCTGAGCTCAGGCTGTGGGATAGCCTAGTCTTGAGGTTCCCCAGTATGCTTCTGCATGCCGGGATGGATGCCTCCTACCTGACCTGTGCCTTTCTCCCTTCATCTCCTCTCATTGAACTAATAATAACTGAGCTCTTACCAAGTGCTATTCATTGTGCTGGGTGTTATTTGAGCACCTGCCATGTGCCCTTTCCTGTTCTGGGGACTGGGGCGAAGATGTGACTCATCATAGACATGGCTGCTGCTCTTACAGAGCTCACGGCTACATTGGCACCTGGCTATAAGGAAATGAACTGCACAGAAGGACTCAAAATATAGGTGTGCCAGGATTAATACAGGGTATGCAGGGGACACATAGAGAGATTTAGGGCCTGAACTTTGAGAGCTTGGCTCGGATGTTATTTAATTTTTCCCATGGTCTAACTTTATTGAGCCTAGTTCTCACATAGTGGATACTTTAGGGCCCATGAAGTGTGCTAGATGTCATGGTGGCACACGTTTGTTGTCCCAACACTTGGGAGTCTGAGGTAGGAGAATCAGGAATTCCCAGTCGTCCTCAGCCAGGTAGCAAGTTCAAGGCCATATTAAACTATGTCTCTAGGAGGGAAACTGTGGATCTGGTGAGAAGGCTCAATAGGTAGAGGGCCGAGAAAAGCCCCAAGTAGATAAGGTGCCATGCATGATAGGGCTAGCCAGCCTTGGCGGAGCTATGGGATTCCCCACAGATGCAAGGCAGGATGCATGTGGACCAGAGCTTTTGGTGTAAGGGATTAGGAAGTAAATATGCTGTATGGAGAAGGAAGGCCTAGGAGCAGAGAGTAAAGGCAACTTGCTTCCAGTGCCTGATCCTCTTGCCTTATCCCTGCCTTGATTACCCAGAGGACTGTCTCTAAGCCAGATAGAAGGCACCGGGAGGTTTGTGTTGTACTCCAGGAGAAGCTTTTTGTTCTTGGTCAAGTTTCCAAATGGAGGATGAGAAAGAAGTAGGGGTGAACCCTCCTCTTCCTATGTTACTTAAATGGAACTTTGCACTCAGTTTTTATCATACAAAGTTGTTTTCGTTAAATTTAGCTTGAGACTAAATGAATAGTTACAGTGAAATCAGATTAGCTGTTTAAACTCCTATTATAGATGAATGTGTGTATTGTACATTTAACTCGAAGGCACTATCCATTCTTTGCGTTCCTTTCTTCTGTTACAGGGTAATTAAACTCAGGTTGTGGTCAGCGCTTTACATGGCATAGTGTGTAATACTCAGTGTTAGCGGACCTGTGAGAAATAAAGAAATAAAGGGGTAGAAATCTCTTTAAGTTAATGACTTTTAAGTCTTATTTGTTGTCCGGTAATAAATATAATAAAATTATGTGTTTAATATATATATATAAAATAAAATGACCATTCTCCTTCAATAATACATAAAACAACATATAAAAATGGACCTGGAAATACTAAGAAAATACTGAACACTGGCAGCTGCACAAATAGGATTACAAAGCTGCACACTGACGACCAAACAGATTAATAGGTGATGTCTATCTGGCTATCTCAAGTTTTTGAAGGTGTACCAGAGCAAGATAATGAAATTGCCTGTCAGGTAATCTGATTTGAGAATTCCAGTCATCTGTGAACTGGTGTGTGGGCTAATAAGCCAGGCGTTTTCCAAGACTTGCTATTTTTAAAGCTCAGCTCTCCACATCTGTCTCTGTGGGATATGTTAAACAATGTGCCCCGCGTGGAGCAAGAGGTGAGGGACCCCCGCAAGTGCCCAGGTTACAGGGCATCGCCAAGCCACCGTTCCTGATGGAGCTAAACATTTCTCAGTTGTTCAGAGAGCAGCTGGAGGTACGCACAGCTGCCAGGCCAACAGCATGCTGACCTCTAGACCTGGCTCGGAGAAGATGCTGTTGCAGGGTCTGGGAGCATATGCTCCTCCAAAGGCATGCACAGTGGGCATTTGAGGTTTGGCTCTGGCATTTCTTAGCACTTGAACCGTGACTAAAAACTGAGATTCAGTTTTCCTATCGGCAAATGTGTAATTAATTATAGTGCCTAACTCGTAGGCCCTTTGATGTGGTTAAGGTTGACCACATAGCATTTGGCACATAGTAATTTGTAGGCATAACCACAGGATTAAATAGAGACCCTCTGCATCTTCTTAATATTTCTCTTTCCCTGTCAATTACTGTCTTCACATTCTCTGTCCCTGAAATCTTATCATAGGTCCCTTCTCTTTGACTTAATGTTTCTATGAGCATAAGTAGACAATTGTGAATATGTAGACAATTGTTAGCATGTTTTGTTTTATTAGAAGCCTTGCATGTATTATGCAAATATTAATTGTTCATGTATCCATGGCACAGAAAAAAATGACCATCAGTAACACCTCCTTTATTTTGGGCACAAGACTGGATTGGAACATTGGAATGGGAGGACTTTTAAAAAAAGATCCTTAAAGCCTTGATCAGCTTTCTTTCTACAGTGAAGTTGTGCTCTTTTAACACATCTGTTTCTACTCTGCAGCAATTAATTCCCACTCCTCCTAATGTGCTAGACCTGAAATATTTTATGGGAAACAATGTACCTTTAAATGAACTGCTATTATCACTATCATTCTAATTAGAATGATGGCAAATAGTAGGGTAATCAGCCAGCTTTCTGAACATCAATTGCTGTTTCTCTGCTCGTGGAAAAAAAACTTGAAAAAATCTACATAGAGTATTAAACACAAAAGCACTTGACTGTTTGAAAGGAATCATTTCATAGCTCTTGATAATTTCCCTTTATAAAGAGTAATAGTAGACATGTACATTCTGGGTCAAAAAGTAGTTTGTTTTTTTTTTTTTTTAAAAAAAAGCCCTGTGCAGACAGAAAGGAGGATGAAAGGTAGGAGGATGGTCGTTGTGGAAACCCTTTCCACTGACTTAGGACAAATGACACCTGGCGATGATCATCACTCATTTAGACAAAATTTCAATATTCAGTGTGCTTCGGTTACGAAAGGAAATCATAAAGGAAATTATCCTTTTCCCTTCTTCACTTCTTCATTTGAAAAAGTGACCACTTTTGACAAATTCCAATGGAAATAGAAAGCAGCCCAGGCACTGGGTAAGAGAATCTACTGAGAGAACTCATTTCATCGAAAGTATCCTTCTGATCTGATCATCGAAAGTATCCTTCTGATCTGATCGCAGGGATGGCATGCGATGTTGTGTCAACCGGAACCACAAATGTCAGCCTACAGAGGCTTCAGTTTTCTTATCTGTCTGGTGACTTCTGTGGAACTCCCGTTGGATACACTATTGCCAATAGCAATGGCCACAGAAAAACAAAGTGTCTTTTCAGAAAGGGCACATGTGTTAGACTGTGTTGGTCCGTTCAAGAGTGAGGTCTTCTGATGTTGAAAGGAAGATGCTGACAGAAACAGGAAATGGAGAGATGGGATCTCCCTTTTAGAGATAGGAATCTAGTGGGGAAGCTTATCTTCCTTAGGGTTCTGTGGCTTGACCCGGAGCTGGGGAAGCAGAACCGGAAGCAGAACCAGCGAGACGAGACAGTAGTAGAGGATGAGGTCTTCTTTCCTGTCTTCTAACGTCCCCCTGTATCATATTTTTCCTTCCCTGGTCCATGCAAGGACTCTGGCTGCTCAGAGCAGGCCTTTAGTACTTGTCCAGTTAGTGTGGCTGCAGCCTGTCTGTGATTTAATAAGGTCCCTGGGGAAACTCAAGCAAATACCTTAAGTTCTGGGGTGTTCTGTTGAATTGGAGCACTGGCATTCTTTTCCTCTCCCCAGTACCCTTTCCCTGTATATTTATGTTGCCTTGTGTTAGGATTTAACCTCTGGCAGGAAATTTGTATCTCAATCTAATTCCTTAGAGAAGACAGCCACAGTAAAACCACAACTTGCATTTTTTTGACAATGTGTAAAACTGCTATTTTACACATTGTGTCATTTATTCCCCCAAACTGACTCTCACAAGTAATTCATGTTGTCTCCATATTGTATAGGTTATAGAAATCATTCTGAGTCATTCAGTGACCCAGAGCTAGACCCAGGGATTCCCTTGCAGGGCTTAGCTAGTCCTTACCACTTCACTGTTCCATATGTGTCTGGAGACAGTATCTGGTACATGTGAAAACATCAAAACATTCTTGTGTAGATTTAAAAACACAAATAAAACCTTCAAACTCTGATAGGGTGTATCCTGTTCCTATAAGCAGGCTGTGTCTGGTAATGTAGAAATTATAGTCACTTAAGTGGCAGTCCCAGTTACACGGGTAATTGTCCCTTATTCTAGGCAGTGTCAACTACTGCTTACGGAAGGGTCATTGAGAAAGAGTAACCGAGATGTGAAGCCTGTAGTCCGAACAGAAAGAGTCGGTCTTTCCCAGCCTCCTTCTCTCCTGCCTCGGTTCCTTCCCTGTTAAATGGAATGATGGGCTTGCGCTTCTCTCCAGAATGCAAGGATCAGATGAGTTGATCCACACCGAGACCAATGTTGAACATGAAGTCAGCTGTCAGTTAATGCTAGCGGGTGGTATTCCTCTACACTGAGTCATAGTGTGTATTGTCACTCTTTGTCCGTACCTTTGCTGTTCTCCTTTCCCATAAAGCCAGTGTCTGGAAGGCTCTCCTATCTTCCCTGCTTTCTGCAAAGAGAATAAGAACACTGTCGTGTTATGCCCCATTGTGGGCTGTAGTGAGTGGCCAGGATTACCTAACTCTATTGAAGCCAGAGCTTTAAGAAAAAAAATCATTTATACATATATATGAAAACATTTTGAAAGATTCCAGTCTCTATAAAAAATGAATTGAAGGAATGATTGTCATAAAAGTCCCCTTTTAGCTGAAAGTGTGGGCCATTAGCGGTGAGTAGTGGGGTTTTCAACTTCGTAAAATTTAACAGCCTTTTCCCTTTTAAAACGTGTGTGCATCTTGCTCGTTTTATGTGAGTTCAGAGATATGGTATACGATTTTTTTCTTGTTTAAATTACCAAGAACAATTAAGATTGGTGGGACACCTTTATTTTAAAGTCATAAAAGTTTTGGTCAATTTTGACTGTTACTCAGAAAAGGAAGCAAAGAATTTTGTTATGGCAGTCAAGTATATTTGGGGTTATTGTTGGGTTCATAGTAATAGTACCCCAAGATATGTCAGGAGTGCTATTTTAGGAAATGAGATTATTGGCAAACTCTGTGTGAATTGCTTCCCTCAAGCTTGACTGTATATAAAAAAGACATCATCTTGTAAAAATATATGTTCAACAATGACAACAGTGAAGTGTACGGTACTGTGAATGTTCTGTCCCCCTGTGTGTGAGCTGTGCAGTTGTACATAGACACAGAAGGGCTCGGGGGCCATCTTCACATCTGGAGTAAACTCCAGGAGACCTTCTCTTGACTGGGCTTGCACTGGATCCCACTGGTCATGGCTGAACTCGGAGGAACATTGGTCCTGCTGCCATCATCCAAAAGACGTCGTCACAAGCTTGACTGACAGCGTCCTATAGACGAGGAAGCTGGGTGGGTTCATGCTCTGAACATCTGGGCCTAAACAAAGGACTGATTCAATAGTTACTCAGCCCCAGTCAGTCTGTTCACCTCTACCAGACAAGTCTGCTGTGCAGTTCTGCTCTGACTTATTCATAGACTTCAGACTATCACATAACAGGAATACAAGCAAGGATTCCCCAGGTTCCGACTTTACTGTTGATCCTCTTCGGAAAAGTGATCTGAAGACGTATGTACAATATTCCTTTATTTTCATTTGTTGCCATTCTAAAAATAACTATCATTTCAACCATTAGACAAAGTTCCAGCGGAAAATATTTTCATTAATAATAGAACCAGGAAGTTGGGCGATGGTGGTGCATGCCTTTAATACCAGCACTCGGGGGCAGAGATGGAAGGATCTCTGAGTTCGAGGCCAGCCTGGTCTACAGAACAAATTCCAGGACAGCAAGGTTACACAGAGAAACCCGTTCTTGAACCCCCCCCACCGTGTGTGTGTTTGTGTGTGTGTGTGTGTGTGTGTGTGTGTGTGTGTGTGTGTG